>JANIJG010004661.1:0-23065 GCA_024611175.1 Megaceryle torquata | reverse complement strand
TTCTTTTCTTTTCTTTTCTTTTCTTTTCTTTTCTTTTCTTTTCTTTTCTTTTCTTTTCTTTTTTTTCTTTTCTTTTCCTTTTCTTTTCTTTCTTTTCTTTTCTTTTCTTGTACTGAGATCATATAAGAAGCCCCACCATAAAGCAAGATCAGAACCATGTACAGTAACACACCACTAATAATACAGCTTGTAATAGGGTGATCACACGCCCAGAGCCCAAGAAAAGGCTCCTTATTTTGTAAGATCTCAAAGCTGACAACCCTATACAGAATGACTCTAATTATAGTGGTCCTACTTTATCAAATCACACTTGAAAATATGACATAATTCTTTTATAAGTAATAGATCAGATGCTTTAAAAGCATATTCCCCATTGTTAGGGATCATTAGAAAGGTCAGCAGACCAAAAGGCTGCTTACAACTGCGGTGTGTAATCTACAATGCTCTCTAGCTATGGCCTCATGTTATAAGCTACTCATATCTATTAAAAGTTGCATCAAAGCAAGTGATATTACTACTATTTAGGGTTTGTTCATTTGAAGTAGTTACAATTTGGGATGTATCTGAAATTCTGGCTGAAAAAAAAGAACAGAAGACACCAAATGAAGGCACATTCTCCTCCTGCACCTGCTCCTCTTCTGTTCTCAGAAAACATATTTATACAGTCCTCCGATGCAAGAACAGGTAGAGCACGGGCAGTGACCCTTCTGCAAAGGCTCTCTTGTTGCCCTGCTCCTGCGTGCTGGGCTCTGAGGAGCAGGCAGGAGCTGAGGACCACCTTGGCCCCTTTACATACGGTTTAAAGGAAGCTCACAGAAGGTTTTTTTCCTTATGCCCAGTCACGTCAGAATCTCTTCAGCAAACTAAAGGTATATATTCAAAAGCTGCAAGGTAAACTGACTTGCATGTATTAGAGTACAGACCGGGTGCGTCACTCGCTTTGAAAGGATGTGTCCCAGTGCAGCAGCATAACCAGCTGAAAGATGTGGGAACAATTTCCAGTAACCTCATACAAATAGGGGCTAATGACTGTGTTTAGTAATTCACATCAGCCGTTTCTGAATACACTGCAGATTGAATATTGTATTGCACTGAATTGTTTGGCCAGAATCTCATTATGGCATTATGCAGTAAGAGGTAGAAAAGAGGGAACCTGGCCTTGAATGTTACTTGTTTGGTCTAAATAGGCTGACAATTTGCTTTATAGCAATATTGGTAAGGAGGAAAGGGCAGGAAAATCTGCACTTGAGAATCTGAGTCATGGGTGGCTACAACAGAATGTTATCAACTATTACATAGCTTTTAAGCCTCAAGGGGAAGAGGACAACTGGCTTTTTTATTTGTGAAAAGAATTTGAAATTGTCAAACATCTCTTGCCTAATTTTTCCTAAGTTCTCAGGACACTAAATTATGATTGGTACAGAAGAGAGATTAAAAAAAAAAAAAAAAAAAAATCTAAAGGAGTTTGTGCCAATGTGAAAGTCCATGGGAGTCAGAAGACATGTAAAACAGCTTGAGGAGGCAAAGCAGTGTAAGTATTCAGCTTCCAAATTTGTCCCCATAATTTTTCACTTCACAAAACACCACTTTACCCATTTTAATAGCAGCAGACATTAACAAGAATTCACTAAACAGCATCATTTTGCATCCCTTTCTGCATTACATTTATCGACACAAGACACTGCACTTTTGGTGGGCTAGCTGACTTCATCTGTTTTAGAAGTTTGATAGCTCTTTTCCAGAGGTACGGGTCCAAAGCAGACACCTGTTTTCAGGGTGGGTTGCACTGAATGATAAACTAAATAACCATCTGAAATCTTATCCAAATGCCAAACCCCAGGTACCCGAGTGAATTATTTGCACTTACTGTAAAATAAATACCAGTCTAAGGGTAGGAGGTGGTAACTTCTTCACACACATGAGGAGTGGAAACTTTACTGGATATGAAAAAAAGGTGACTTGAATTAAATGTTAAAGCCTGTCATCTAGACTGTGACTGGGTATGTGACAACATGTCTCAAGGAACAGTGGGTACAGCAGTTATTGCTGCTTCAAATGTAACCCAGGTTAACAGTCACTGAGAGGTGAGAACAGTCGGTGACTTCTATGCTGCATGTCCCCTCAGGGCAGCATTATTACGCAGAGATAGAGCAAAAAGGCCAGGAGCTGTTTGGAATGGAGACTGAGCTACCCTGCACATTAGGGTGAAACACATTAGTGGGTGCCAAGGAAGCTGCTTTCGCTGCCACTCCCTGTACTTTATCTCTTCTGTGGAAAAATAACCTTTTTGCTTTGCTGGGGCTATCAATCCCACACCTGGCAGGAGACATCGGATGTGATTGTCACTCACACATCCAAATGGTTATACATCACACCACCCAAATGAAAAAACTCATCAGATTACTGGAGAGGCCCCTTGTGGAGAGTAGAATTAATGCTGCTGACTTCTTGTATCAACTAAGGCACAAAATTCTGAAAGAACTAACTTTCTTCGTGAAAAAGAGAAGGACCTTCACTGCTCAGCAGATACAGTTCACTCACTCACAGTTCTGCTCACTTGAAGTCCAAGGATGGGCACGTGAAATCAGCAGCAGGTCTCATAAATACAAGCAATATCAGTGTTTTCTATTTTATTCTGGTTTTGCTTTATTTACACGCCTTTTTGCTCAAGACTAGGGGGACGAAGAGCTGAGTAGGTGAAATTCATCTTTGTGGACAGGCTCCCACAAGTCATCACATGAACTATCAGATTTGCTTTCAGAAGGATTTGGGTTGAAGTCATAGCTCCCCTTACTCTGCAGTGGAAGCTCCCACTCATCTGCAGAGCACTGAAATGAAAGAGGCCCACACAGCCCCATTCTTCAAGGATTTGCAGGTACATAAAGGAAATAATTTCTTCTTTGGAGATTTTTCTCTCACTAAATTCCTTGTACAGACAAAAATACCTGGGCTGGCTTCCTTTGGATTTAGCTATTCTAGCAGTGCACTCTTCTTCTAACTGAACAGAAGATACCAACTTTTAAAGATTTTCTACTGGTTTTGCTTGAGAAGATGTCCCTGAAAGGTAAATGGATTTACTTGAGCATTCCTGACACAGGAATTTCCTACTAAATATATTTATAAACTGCATATGGATTCCTCAAATAACAAACAGGTATTGTGTTATACTTAACAGAGATACAAATTTTAATTTCAAGGAAATAAAATTTCCTGATACCATTTTTATTCATGCTCACTTTATCAACTACCCACATTATCTCATCTTCATAAATCAAGCACCCTTGGAACATGATGTAAAAAACCAATGTACTAAAGAATTAGGCCACTTAAAACTGGTTCATATGCCATGCCCTTAATTTACTATAATATAAAAAATATTACTTTAGCTTCTTTTCTGAATGAGGATCATGATCAGTTCCCAACTTCTCTCATTATATTTATGTACATGGCATTTACTACACTTGTAATAATACTAAATGTTACAGCTTCCATTATGCATAAGCAATTGCCTCCCACTCTCACAACTCCTACTTGTCCATTAGAAGGCATTATATTTTGGATCTATCAGATTCATGAACCCTGATTTATTTGTAGATGAACTGATTTGAAAAACAATGAATTTGCTCTCATGGAAGTTGTAAAACATAGAAGACTTCTAAGACTTCTTCATCATCAAAACATCATTGTTGTTTGACTAAGTCATTATTAAAAGTAAGCAGTTACTGAATTACTAATCACATTTATCCTTACAAATGATCTTAAGTCCTGAACTAGCTCCTTGCAGGGGCCCACAGGCATCAATGGCAGGACTTAGTTTACACTTGGAAAACCACAGATTGAACAATTCCGTAACGTGGATTTCTAGGTACAGAAATTGCATGTTAGCGCATTCTTCGGGTCTGTCACTGATCCTACAGCACTGCAAACCAAGAGAGATCTTTGACCTCAAAAAGTCAAATTCTGGAAGGGAAAGTGTTACCTAAGGGGTTTATAACAGATATGTTGATAAAGAATATCCCCTATGCTACTTCATTATAAATATTCTGATAAAAGCATGGCAAACATTGCTGACAAATTATACGAAAATGGTCACTATGGAAAAGTCTTTGCCTCATGGGAATCCAAATTCATCTTCTGGTGACATTTTACTTACTGCCTCTTTGACAAGCTCTCAGTTCCCAGCTTTACTCTTATTGACGATAGACTAACTATGCAATAATAATGTGAATATCACAAAAACAGAGCAGCACTATTTGCCCGATGGCAAATCACAAAAGGAAAACAATAGTAAATCTACACAGGAACAGGCCGAGAGATGAAGCAGTGGTTCAGACAGGACACAAATGCAGTAGTACATCAAGTGCACTGTCAATCTAAGTCTATTTTTAAATAATAGGTCCCTAACCTGTGTTAGTTTGTAGTTCACATCTCAAGACACCATGCTCATTTCAGGACTGCTGAACACACTTTTGAGATCTGTAAATATTTTGGCTTTTTGTAGCATCCAATTTTTTAGTTCATCTTAGATTTAGTACAGACACCAAAACACTTTGATATGAGTGCTTGTGAAAAAATGAATGACAGGGAAAGAAGTACATTTATATAAGTTAAATTATGAAAGTATTGCTTGAAAAAATGACATAAGACTGATGTTCTAATTATCAAAAAGCAATAGGAAAAAATGATATAATTTTAGAAAAATGACAATTACTATCCAGTCCTGCTCTCTAACAATAGCAGTCATCTCTATTTACATATTACAGGGGGACCTGCATAACCAGGATAACACAAATGTGTGTCTTTGTGGAAGCATTTCCTTGAGCTGTCTTTGAGAGTTGTACGTTCTCCCCTCTGTCTTAGATTGAGCAGGATAGAGTTAATACCCTATTCCCTGCACTTGTAAACTATCTTCACATCAAGGTATCTTAAGCTCAGGTGTTTGCTTGTTTTCCAGTGAGTGTACATCAGTTGATATTTATTGTATTGTTCCTTCCTGCTCCTAAGCAAAATCTCCCGCTGATTTTGGAGACAGCAGCCAGACAGACTGTACATATAAAACTGCCAACCCTAATGCTTTTATGCCTCATTAACTGACTTCCTGTGCTTTTCTGCACTTGTCCAGGATTTCTAGATGTCCAGCAGCAGCATAAAACATATGCCACAGGAGAGCAGCTCTGTGACCTCCACCAAGCCATGGCTCTAATGGATCTGTCAGACAAACACAGTGAAGTGTCCTGTGTATATGCACAGAGCCCAGTGGTGGTTGATGCCAGTGGAACTTGACTGACATCTCCTTTAGCAAGTCCAGAACTAACTCCTAGGATTTTTTATAATTCAGGAAAAAAAAAGACAAAATTCTAGTGTGTTATGGTTAGAGCATTGCCACATTAATATCATCTCTGTACACAGGTGATGCTGGTGTGTAAATTATCACATTAGCAAATTGCTTTGGAATGGTAATAAACATAATAAATGCACAAATAAACACGTGAAATTGCATTCCAAGAAACTATTCTACCAAGCATTCAGAGAGAGCCTAGATCTATAAAGCAAGAAAGGAAGTGTAGAACTCTAGAACTGGCAGTGCTGTTTATTATGCCCAGAACAGACTCTATTTTAATGCATTCAGAGCTCTCTCCCTTTCTTCCTCCAAGAAACTCCTTGAAACCCATCTGTTGTGTGGTACGTTGCACTTAACAAGAGCCACCCACCATGCTGTTTCAGCATTGTGCCATTCAGCATTGTCCTGTGTAGTTCCAGCTTGTGCTCCTAAACTGCAAGCTCTTCCGGAGGGAAAACCTCCTATTTATTTGACACAGTTCTCCTATTGTACTCAGCCCTGTGTGCTTACATCATTGCAAAAACAACAACGTGTCTGAAGAGGAAAGGCTTAGTAACTAGGAAAACATAAGTATTTTATTGGTGGAGCTTAGCATTCAGAGGCATTGTTTCAGTACATTAATATAGTTATGCAATATTTACCCCTCCCCCTGCAGTGAGCAGTCTTGTCTGTGATGGCAAGAAGCCACCATTTCAGAAAAATGCAGTGACTGCAGTTATGAAAATCCTTGGCACTGTGGCTCTCAGATAGTGGCCAGCCCGCAGATATTAAACCATGTTCAGTAACTTTAACATTGAATGGTTGAAACATCACAAAAGGTCTGGAAATCCCCACGGTTCTGCACTGATCCTGAAAATTACCCAATGTGAACAGATGTTTCCCATCAACCAAAGCCCTACTTGTTGAAATAGAGCTCCCCAGAGCACTGGGATTCACCTGCCAGGAATACTTCTCCCCCCAACACCGTAATTCTCCCACACTCATGTTATATTTCAGTGGTATTTTTAATTCATACTTTTCTTATTTCAGTTTTAGTATAGAGACAAGGCTATAAATATGAGACCTCAGTGTTGCAAGGCCAAGTGCTGTGTCCTGCTCTTGGGTTACAACAACCTCCTGCAATGCTCCAGGCTGGGGGAAATGCAGAGGTTGGTCAAGACCTGGCTGAAGATGAGCCAGCAAGCACTCAGGTGGCCGAGAAGGCCACCAGCATCCTGGCTTGTGCCAGCACTAGGCTGAGCAGCGGCAGGGAACTGCCTCACACCGTCCCAGGCGCTGACACGCCGCCCTTGGAGATTTTTTTTTTCCCCTCAGACCAAAAGGGCGCAGCGCTCGCTGCCCCTCAGCGGGCAGCGATACACGTTAACGGCCCTCCCGCAAACAGCAACCAGCCTTCCCGGCGGCGGGAACGCTCCTCCGCCCTTAGGGCGCTGCTCCTTTAAGGAGGAGGGTTCCCGCCGCCGGGCGGAGCAGGGGTTTGGATCGTTGGGCCCGCTCGCCTGCCCCGCTCGGCGCGCAGAGCTGTGGCCGTTGTTGCTGTGGCCATGTATCGCCTGGTGCGCCTGGGCTCGCTGCGGCCGCCGGCGCTCCCGCGGAGCCCTCCGCTCGCCGCCGTCCCCCCCGGCGCCTTGGGCTGCGGTCCCCGCCTCGCCCGGGCCGGCCTCAGCCCGCCGCTGCCTCTGGTAACGCCGCGATCCGCCGCCGGCAGCTCCGCCAAGGTAAAGGCAGGAACGTGCGCCCGGTTCGTTCCTGGGATCGATCGTTCTGTGCTTGTAGCGGCCGGGCGGAGGGGGGAAGGGAAAACGTTTATGAGTTTGTACCATTCGTTGGTTTGGGTTTAAGTTTGAAAGGACTCGGGGAGAAAAACAAGTGAAGGCCTTACACGGAGTGGTGTCGACACTGCGGGAGGTTATTAAATTGTGTTTGCGCTGCGTTTCTCTAGGAGACAGGGACCTGCTTGTGCCACAGTTGGGGATGTGAGCTTTTCATACAAAGCCTCATTTGCAGGTTAATTTCTACAGCTTCATTTTCGGGTTCATTTCCATAGCCTCATTACAAAGGATGACATGGTGTTTCCGATGTGTTTTCTTGCTTTAGTTTGTCCAGAAGCTGAATCTTTGTCTAAATGATGTGAATAAAACTGGCTTTCTAGCAGAAAGATCGTATCAGAATTATACGGAAAGTAGCTTTTTTTTTTTTTTTTTTTTTTTTGCCAAATCGTACGTTATTCAAGACATGACCATACTGGGTACTCCAGATAATAACTGCTGAAGCGGTACTTTCATAACCTCTTGCTTTGATCACATCAGAAATAGCCTTGCATGGGAGCTTGAGATCCTGAGTGGATTGAAATACTTGAACAATGAGGACAAGCTATTTTTCAGTCCTTTGGATCCACCTTGCAATTGTAGCTGCAAGACCCAGAGCTCCTCTGAGACTTATGTGTCTCTGTAGGTTGTCAGCTCCTGTTTTCTTCACAGCTATCTGAAGAAAGTCTTCATGTTTGACTCCTTAGATAAATAATGATCATCTTTGGGTAGAAAATTCCCTGTAAGCTATTAAGTGTTAAAATACCATTCAAACCCTGCTTGGCTTTGAGGAGAATCACACTGTTGAACAAGTGAGTATTCTTGACTAAGCACTTGATGTTGATTTGAATTGTTAGGACAGGTTTTGGCAGAAGATTTTATGAGACTCTTTTGGTCAGTCTATTCAGATAGCGCCATTCAGTAAATTGGTATTTAAATTTTACAGACTGGGAGTTAAAACAGCTTTATTCCCTCCTAGCCCCCTCTTTCCTGTAAGAAGACTGAAGTGTAAGAGAATGAGTTCTGAAATGTGGTGAAATAGCAACCATGTAGCACAGCCCTATATGGAATCAAATTACTTCCAGTGGCTGAAAATAATTAGATTATCTAACTATTAATCCATTATTTTGTTTAATGAGCTTGCTTAAAAATATATATATATTCAAAAATATTTTTTTCCTCATTTACCTTCTAGTATTAAACCCACTTGGTTTAAGCACTAAAGGATTTCTTTTTATACTGGACATATTAATTTGATAGCCAAGCTTTTATACTGAAATATTACTTTGGCTCATGAGACAGAAGAAAAAAAAAACCTATCATTATTCATTATATTTGAACGTTTTAAAAATAGAAGAATTGGAATAAGTTGAGCTACACAATTCCCTAAATACGTATTTATGGATCAGCATGATTTCCTGTCAAAATGAAATACAAAGTAACACAAATCATGATTTAAAAAAAAAAAAAAAAAAAACAGCAGCAAACTGTTTTGGGGAGTTTGGGGAGGGTGGTGTGACTGGTACGGTTAAAAACACTGATTAAAAGAAGTTCATCCTACCATGAGTATTGTAAGAGGAGCCTGTCTTTTATCCTAATTTGCAATCTTTCAAAGTCCAAGGATGAATCAAAAGTATTTTTCTTCTAATTTGTGTGTCTTGAAGCTGCTCTACAGTAGGACAAAGTGGTGCCAGCCACTCAGTAGCTGTACCTGTCCCACAGGCTGCAGTAGCCTTTAGTCCTGCTGTCCTGTTGTCACAACTGCTGCTGAATTCAGCTGGAAAGAAAGGACTCTTCTGATCTTTCCTGACAGCTGCTCACTAATTAGAGAAAGATCCCGATGTCTTTGTGGTAAATGTTTTTTTTTTTCTCCAGTTAGTATTTCTTCAAAGGCAAGTATGAGGAGATACCCAAGGGCTGTCTTATTGCTAGCAGTGTATATGCCCTTCTTTGCCTGCATTGCACTATCAGTTTGCTTTGGGGTATATTTTTGTATGAAGTTCTGCACTTCAAATTTACCTAGATAAAAAGCTGACAATAAATATTACTATGACAAACCTTTTCACTGAAGTTGGGCTGTTTACGCCAGCACTGGCGTGTCAGCGCAACTATTGTCCAGACTGTGACAACAGGATTGCCACAACTGTCAATAGTAGCAGCTCCCCACTTCTTCCTTTTTCGGCTGATCTACAGAGAATGATTTATAGGAACTTAAATGTTGGAGCTCTTCTGTCAGCAAGTCATTGGCTGCTCAGCCCTTGAACAAAAAGCTACATTACAAGAATTCACTGTATAAAGCTGAGCAGTGGGTGTAAGCAGATCTCTTTGGCACCTCAGTCTCATCTCTCAGCTGCGTGGGTGTGCCTTGGCACACATTTGGATCAAATGGAAGACTGGGACTATTAACTCTTTTCAGTTATGAAACTTGTAGTGTGTAAGAGCTCGCACCAAGCTCGGGGCATCACTTTCATGCACTGAGTTGGGAGAAGGGAGCTTGCCTGGGCTCTGCAACAGGCACCTGCTACCCTGACCTGAAAGAGTAGAAGTGTGGTACTATGTTCCCAAGGCGTTCTGAACAGCACTGGATGCCAGCCACATTCTTTCACTGTTTCAAAGAATCATAGAATCGTTTTGGTTGGAAGATGCCTTTAAGGTCATCAAGTCTGACTGTTAACCCAGCACTGACAGATTGGTTCAACTGCCTGGAATTTGATATCATGCTTAATACTAATAAATACTTTTAATTTTATTTTTAGGATGCAGGTGGATTCCCTGAAAAGGCAATCGCAGATCCCAGTGGTGAAAACAAGAAACTCAACAAATCCCAGCAGCTGAAACAAGTTTTTAAAGAATATGGTGCTGTAGGGGTTTCATTCCATGTTGGAATTTCATTAGTATCTCTAGGAATCTTCTACCTGGCTGTGTCAAGGTGAGGTTTGTACAGCTACCTGCAGCCTCTAGGTAATGGTTTAGCCAAGAGGAATATCTTTCCAGTGTGCTTATTTCTGGAAGGAGACATGTACTCTATGCCTGTTTGATCTATACCAAATAGTCTTCTGAATTTTGAGTGTAGATGGAATCATACACGGATCTAATCTCCCATCAGGCATGAGAGAAGATAGATGTATGTGAGTTTTTTGTGTATGTTCACAGTCCATGGTGGGCAGGTGAAAACAGCAGAGCAGAGACCACCCCAGAGTAACAAACCAGATGAGAGAATTTATTTTTTAAATATTCTGTAGAGATATCTTTTGTTCTCAAACAGTAATGTGGTCTGTAGAGATAGAGCCATGCAAAAGTGCTGGAGCTTAGAGATAAATTTATTTTTCTGGGTGTTGAACTAAAGTTACTGCTGTTGAACTGCAAGAGGCAATGGCCACTGAAACAGAATTAGATTAAAAATTAAAATACTAGATAACAGTGTAGGAATCGGGTGGGAGGGAAGTGGTGTATGTGGCTTATGGAGGGAATGCATCTGTTACAAATGCCTGTTGAGCAGGAGGTATTTCAACTGAGGAGACAAGGTAACAAATTGTTTCCCAAAGCATTTCCTGCTGCTTACTCTTGACTTCAGTGGGAATATGCAAATGCCTGATTTCTGTCATTACGTCGTGGCACAGGGTGACGAGGAAAATTTTTTAACTTCAGATATAATTTACCTCCCAGTTACAAGATACTATACCAGCAAGTGAAGGGGTTAAAGTTACAGTAACAATTTCTTTTGAAAAATTGCTCTAAACATAGGAACCATGCTGAAAGCTGCTGTCTATAGAGAAAATATTAATGGATTTGGTGGATAATGCTCATTTGAGATCCCTCATACTTCCTTCACTTGCTGGATGTTAGATACTTGTCATTTAAACAGCTTTGTACTCCTCTGGTAGAACGCTCTAAGCCTAACACGGGTGCCTTGTTTGGTTTGTGTTGATCTATATTTAATGTGATAAATTTCCTCAAGACACTGAATAGGTTTTATTGTAGATGTTGAGAAGATTAATTTCCAACACATTCAAAAAATTCTAACTTTTTTGAAATTCAGAAGTAGAGAAGTAGATAACTTTATCTGCAACAGTTGAGCATAGGGCTGAGTATTGTCCGTGCACACACTGCAGCTTTACAGTTGTAAACTAAGAACATATTTGACTTCACAGGGAAGTCTGTTTAAGAAAAAAAGATGCGCATCTGAAAATAGTGCACATGGTGTTGCTGCAGAAGTAACTTAAGCTGTTAGTGCTGAAATAATTCATTAGTTTTATTACTTAACATGTAATTTGGAACATAAATTCCAGAGTTGGAAGTAGGCCCTGTTAAATTCCCTGAAAAAATAGCACTTCATATTTTTTAGTGTGTAACCTTCAAATAAACTGAAGAAATCTTGTTTTCTTTTTCCCCAGTGGTGTGGATATGACTGCACTTCTCTTCAAACTTGGTTTCAGTGAATCATCGTTGCAATCTAAAATGGCTGCTGGTACAAGCACATTTGTGCTGGCATATGCTATTCACAAATTGTTTGCTCCCGTACGAATCAGCATTACTATAGTTTCTGTGCCATTTATTGTCAGATACTGCCGGAAGATTGGTTTCTTCAAACCTCCTGCCCCCAATCCATGACTTCTTACTGGTTTTTATTTTTTGATTGCTCTATATCCATATAGATTTTCAGATTGCTAAATTTCTCTTAAAAAGACATTTGGATTCATGTTAATGGTGACCTCCTCCTGCACTTCTTCCTTATTCTTTCAGGTAAAGGTTATACTGTGAAAAGTGCTGTTCTTATCTTTTGCCCTCTCTTTAGACAAAAAAAAGATAAAATGATACCTGGCTTCTACTGCAAGTGGTAATATAAATGCTTGACAATGAGAAGTCTCTCTGGAAAACACAATTCTGGGCCTTTATAACCTAGCTTTGGGGGCCTTAATTTTTTTGTCAAAATAGTGACAGCATTAGTGTATTACTGTGTAGTTGGGAAACAGAGTAAGAGTCTCTTCCTAATAGTCTGGGGAATTAAACAATATTCTACTTTGATAGTTCTCTTGCTAAGTATATATATTGGAATGAGGGGGTAGGTGAGTGTTATATAAGACACTTAGGATAACCCCAGTGATGTGGTACAGCACACATGCTGAACTACCTGAGCTGAAATACCTATGTGCTTAATTCTCGTAGAGGGAAATGTTTTAGCCAGAATAGGTGATGCACTGTTCTGAAACTGCAGCTCCCAGGTGGTGCTTCCAAGTTTCAAGATTTTATTGTTTAAAAGTGTACTTTATTTATAAGCTAGGAACTGGCCTTAAAGGCCTCTTTTGTTTTTTAACCTTGGGGGTTTTTATGCTTCTACATTCAGGAGGATTCCTGAATCTCCTGAAATCAGTGTAACCAGACTTACCTCCTATGTGAACACATTCCAAAGATCATCAAGTCAGAGGCAAGGTAGTGGGGGGAGTTTTAATGTATTGAGACCTGGCTTTGGACTGAAGACACTTTCTCTGAAAACAAACCCTTGGGGCTTTCTACTCCTGGGAATGAAATGCAAATCTGCACCTGAATTCCAGACTTAATTCATAGCTTCAAGAAGTTTCTGTGCTTTTGTCTGACAATACTGTTATGCTAGAGGGTTGATGTATACCACCCCAACCAGACAGCATACCTGTGAAGATGCATTACAGAGTTAAAATGCCTTAAGAGGAGGACAACATACTGACCATCAGCCTTTCAGGATGACCTGCTGTCAGGGGAGCTGCATCACTACCAGATCTTGGCATTCACAGCTCCCTGGCTTGTTAGGACAGAGTCAAGGCTCTGCTGCTTCACATACCCATCTATGCTGAAGGGAGGGCTGTCAAGCTCCTTGTGCTTAATGCACCCAGGGGTGCAGGAGGAAGGGTTGTTAAGTTCATTGTTACTAAGTACTTATTAAAAACAACACGGGAAAAATCCAATCTCATGTGTGCTTTGCAGTAGAGCTGCTAAAGCTGGCAAGTTGGGCAAGGTAATGGCTTCAGCATGCTGCTGAGCCTATTCTTATAGAGTTTAAGTTTGGAATCAGCTTGTCCCTCAAGGAAGCTCTGTCTTTACCCTTAACTTACCTGGGTAATTACACCTGTTACAGGGATGGAAGCTTATTGCTTAGTGCAGTTTACCCCTCTATGCAGCAGTTGGAGGGTCACAGTGGTGTAAGATGCAGTCAATGGTAGGGTAGCTTTTGAAGACTTACTACCCTCTAGACCAGTTAGTCTTTTGTATTTCAAGTAGGCAGCTGGTATTTAAAAGTAATTTTTATTTGGTTTTGGTTTTTTTTCCTCCTGTTGACAGAAGCCTTGCTGAGGGTTGGTTTTCCCTCCACAACCTTCTGCTACTGAGGATAACAAAAGAATTCCAGAACAATGCTTGTTTTCATTTAGTCAGTCCTTTCTGATCTGTACATTTTGTCTGAAATTTGATAGAACAGGAATAGTCAAGGTTTTCTTTTTCAAAAAAGAATCTCTCTAAAGCAGGAATCACTTAAAGCAAATGCACGTAGAACTTGAAGTCACCAGCACTAAGATTTTCTTGCAATACTGAAACAGCTTCATTTAAATTATGACCAGAACTCATATTACCTATTATGATAATATAGCTGTATAAACCACAGGCAATTTGTTTAGATAATTTAAAATATACTTTGCAAAAAAACTAATTTGAGAATATTTTGAATTCTAGAATCCTTCCTTGAAAAAGGATCATTTTTAAAATGGTTTGTAAAATAGTGAAGATGATCTTAAAGCCTTATAATGAAGATACAATAAATTACTGTCTCAGTTTGCTTGAAGTGTTTTACTGGAAAATAGTTCATTTGTATGTTTTGGTGGTGAGGGGCCTGATCCTTGCTGTAGTTTAAAGAATAACAAAACAGATGTTAACATTACTTTTGATAACAATACTTCCCAGATCCTTCTCTTAGAAGGGCTTTCAAACCATGTTGTCTTTGAGTAACTGCATTAAAAAAGGAAGAAGCAGGCCTAGGTTTCAATGATCATAGAAAAGATAAGTAGCAACTGATTTGGTACTTACCTTGTGATCCTCTGCAGTGACTGTACCCCAATAACTACACCTGTTTTATGGTACCAACACTTCCCAGCTTTTTTTGACAGAAGTGGGATGTAAAGTTACTTTGATTGTAGGTGAGGAGTCAAGCTGTACTGATGGTAAAGACAAGTAGTTAGAGACAGCAGCAGAAGTGATAGTGCCATAAGGAACCTTACTTGTTATATACTGCCACCAGCATGGTCTTTATTTGAAAATTTGAGTGCTCACATTTAAAACAAAGTTAGACAAAGAAGAAATACACACCATTTGTAGGACACAAATGCATTCACTTCACTCAGTTTCAGATTACACCACAGTTATGATACCTTAGCAGCCCAGTAAGTTAGGAGGCAGGTATCTCCAGGATATTGCACTGTTCAATAAGCTAGAACAACAACTCCTCTTCTTGGAACAATGAACCATTACCAGGACAGATAACATCATGAGAGCCTTCAACAGCTTAATACTTACATCAAACCTGACCCACATGTAACTGGATTTCAAGTATAGAAAGTATTCCACAACCTCCAGCTAAAAGTCAAATAATTTTACATTGCAATTAGAGTTTAAGGTGACCAACCCAAATATTTGCAATCCAATTGCCATTAGATTCCAAGATTTGCTTTTTGTATAGTAAGCATTACAGTAGTCACAGTACAAGATTCCTTTTGCTGATCCCATGAGGTTACTCCTGCTAAGACTATGTTCTGGATGGGGCAGCAACATCACTCTTCCTGCTGTTGGGCATCTTTGTAGAGTTTGCTGTAATCCAGGGATGAAGAAGTACATCCTTCAGGGGCAGTCGATGGAATGGGTTATGCTTCAGAAGCTTTGAAATTAAATCCCTTGCACCTTCTGTTACAAATGGAGGAAACCTGAATTCCACCTAAGGAAAAAGGACACTAAAGGTGATGCAAAAGTTCTTTGGCAATAACCAAACTAGAGACAAAAGGCTTTACCCTCCAAGGTACATGCAGAAAGGAAAGCTGTGCCAGCCTTGTGGACTATGCACCTTATGTCAATTGAGATGAGAAATTTCATCATAATCCTGAAGAAAACAAGGTTCTCAGTGCTTGTATTTTTCAGTGTACTACAAACAAGTTTAGTCTGCTGAAACTTTTCCAGGGTATTGCAAGAGGAAAAGTTCTTACGTATTTTCAGTAACACCTTAAATGTTAAATACTCAGAAAAGAAGTGATAAGATTAGGTGCTTTATGAAAGAGACAGAAGTTTGGATGCAGAAAAACAGGGTAGACCCAAGGAAGTAAGGCAAATATCTTAAAGTTCTCAGTCATTCTGAATGACTGTAGACAGCCTTTAGGGATATAGTTTTATGTATATCATTGTCTTGTTACTAAGCTACCTATAATACATGTCCTTTTTAAACTGACCACTTTTAAAGCATCAGTAAGACAACAGAACTGAAAAGCAGCAGCATTGAGCTAGTCCAAGTTAAGTATTGGCACATACCCTGGCAATAGCTCTGTAGGTTTCCTGGTATGTTTCTGCTTCAAAAGGTGGTTTCCCTACAAGGAATTCATAGCACAGAACTCCCAGGCTCCAAATATCCACCTTTTCATCATGTGTTCTTCCCTCAATCATTTCAGGAGGCAGGTAGTCAAGTGTCCCACAGAGAGTTGTTCTCCTGAAGAAAAGTCTTAAGTTAATCTTTTACTAATTATGGCAATTATAAGATCCATTTCAAGAGTCAGACAGAAGTTAATGCTGACAATCATCTGTACCTCAGTGCAGTCTGTGGGATAGACTCAGCAACACCAGAATACCTGGTAAAGAAGTGTCAACAGTACATTTTCTACTTTTGCATTAAAGCATCTCAGTCACTGTGTTCAGTCTTATCCTTCCTTTTTTCATCCCTCTTACTAGAGAAAATACAGCCTTCCTGCATCAGCTGCAATTAAGACTAATTGAGATGTCTTCAGTATATTGCCAGCATGATGTTTGAACCCAAGTGCTGGTCCTGACATCTGTATCTGACCACTATAACCCTACAACAGCCACCAACCTTCTTCACTTGTTTTCAGATTCAGCAAGTTATGAACTATACAAGTTAAAAAAACAGGATAACCACTCCCTTTCTGCTACACCAGTTAATTATTAAGAGCTTTGCTGCAGTGGCACAGTTCTTAAAGGATTCCCCCCCCCCCAGTATTTTGACAGTTCATATTTACCTCCATTCCACAAAACTGTGACAAAAAAGCTAACATTTTCAAAACAGGACTATTTCACTGTGTAATCTATTTATTGCATTCTCACCTAGAGGACGGAGCATGCACAGACCATCCAAAGTCAGCAATTTTTAATTCTCCATTTGAGCCAAGCAGCAAGTTTTCTGGCTTGATGTCTCTGTGAATCACACTCTTTGAGTGACAGTATGATAGGGCATCTGCTAATTCTGTGATGTACTGTGTTTAGAAAGAGAACAAATCTTTAAAGCATAAAGACATTGTCACTCTAGCTTACCTGGCTACAGTATAGCCTTTTCTAGGTATAATTAGTGGCTTAAATTAAAGCAATTATTCCTTAAACCCTTGAAGTCTGGTAATACAGGCTCTGCCTGAAGTGACCAAGCACTTGCAATATTAAGCAAATGCTGAACATAGTTATATTAGTGCCACACAGTAATTTGTCCTCCAAACTTAATGCATTATTAGTGCACAAACTAGCATCTAAAGAATCAGTTTCACACAACAGATCTTTATCTGAAGAGCCAGCTTTATGCTGCAAATATTCCAGATATGGAGAGCAAGTAATGTATAAGAAGGTAGAACAACCTACAGTAGCAGTTCTTTGCTCATCAAACTTGGTAAGCTTCTGAAGTTCTTTGTAGACTTCTCCCCGAGGTGCATATTCTAGAATAAGGTACACTCTTGTAACATCATGGAAGTAGCCATATAATCTGAGAATGTTGGGGTGCCTGCAAAAAGATTGAAGTGTTCTTCTGAACAAGGTATTTGTCCATACAACTTTAATTTCCCTTTCCCGCCTCCTCCCTTTCAAGGCAAGCATAGAAGCATCAACATCATTTAAGTGTTCCTTCAGCTCACAACATATCCATTGAGAGCTTCACAGCAGGCACATGGTGTTTATCAAAGCAGCAGCTTAGACTCCCTACTAGCAAGCAGCAAGCCAGAAGTTTGGCTAATTCATATCTTCCTGAGCATACCTTTATGCAACAGCTGGAAAAGTAGATTACCATTCCTATAGGGTTCAGAATTTAAGCTTAAACACATTCTGCAAAAACTAATTTCCTCAGCAAGCCGGACTTATTTTCCAGGAAGCTGAATACCAGAAACAAGCTCAGACTCTTGAGAAACTGCAGCTACCCACATATAACCAAGCTGAAGAGAAGGGGTTTTTTTTCGTAACAGATTTTTTTACCAGAGATCCCTCATTGCAGAGTAGAGAAAGGTAAATCTTGGTACAGGAAGGCAAGAATCATAACTAGCAATTCCAGGATGTCATATGTTTACAAAAGAAACTCTTAACAAGGTATGTTAAGAAAATTAAAGTAACCTTGTTATTATTTATTTGAACAAACAGTGTAATTGGTCACTAAACTTTACCTAAGATGAGACTGTATTTCAACCTCTCTTCGTAACTGATGTTCTACACCGGCTTCCTCAAGTTGTGTTTTGAAGAGCACTTTCAGTGCAAGAATAAATCTACTCTGCTTTTCACGTGCCAGGTACACATTTCCAAATTTTCCTTTCCCCAGAGGACGACTGATTTCAAAATCATCAAGAGACCATTGCCTTCTGCAAGAGGAAAGAGAAAGTTACAAAAGCTGAATACTTGTTAACCTAGAAGTGAAAGTCCACACAAATTCCCATGTTCAATAGCTCCACAGTGTTCTAAACTAGATTTTAGTCTTTAAGACAAGAGGTTAAAACATGCAGCAAGGCTCTTCAGAAGAAAATTCTGAAAGCTAGTCTTACTAAGGTTTCTGCAGAGGTACTAACATCAACCACGCTACTACAAAATCACAACTATGCACTGCAAGTCAGTCTTACTTCAATACATTTGATAGACACATATTCCTAGTGCACATCAGAACTGTTTAAGGTCGCCACACACAAATCTAACTTTGTACTTACACTCCAGTCTCCAACACACATGAAGGAAGCTTTGTTTTCAAGTATGCATCTTGTGATTGGAACAATGGCTATCAGTGCTCTCTCATGGGAGGAGCTCTTACTTGTTTAGCCAAAAGTATTCTTTAGATTACAGGGCATCCTTGTTCCTGAAAATTACCAGGTCAAAGTAAACTTTCCTAGTCCCCCATGTTGTCTCTGAAGTGTAGAGCTACTGGCCTCCACAAACTAAGGGCTCAAGCAGCTTTCAGCTTTGCCTTCATGAAGTCCTAGAAGTTTTAAAAACAAACCTCATCCAACAGGACTGTTAGCTATAACATTTAGGCATAAAACTTACTTCTTAGTCTCTTCAGTTTTCTTTTTAGCAGTCTCTTCAGTTTTCTGTTTAGAGATGCTTTCTGCTTCAGACTTTTTTGCTATGTATAGAGAAGTAGATCAGCTTTCTGAACCAGACCCATGAACACAATGCAAAAATCGCATGGGAGCAAATCTAACCTCTGTGCAGCATCTGAAACAGTTCTTGGAATACATCCAATGACATTTGAAAAAACCTAGCATAATTTCCTATTGGCAAAGCAGCACAGCAGTTATCAGTGCCATCAAAAAACAGTTTTAAAAGCTTTCTTAAAATAAATAAAAACATATTAAGCTTCTCACCCCAAAGGAACAGTGTTCTTGTGTGTAAGCAATTAATATAACTACTGGAAAGACTGTTAAACATGAGTGCCAGTTATATTAACTCACAGCTGTCTAGAAAGCATCTGGAAATATTTAAACACCCATATTGGCTCTAAATGGATAATCCTAGCAACAGGATAGTGCAGTAACATCAGGCTGAAGTACATGCTGTTACTGCGTTTCAGGGCACAACTACCACTTGTCCCCATCATCAGCTTTGTTTTCTGCAGTGCACTTTGCTTCACAGAAGTATCATAACTGTATAAATACAAATAGAACATCTTCAGAATTACCAGGTACTGGAGCCTGTTGAGGTTTTTCACTGTTCTTGCTTGGAACTTGAGGTCTAGCAGTTGATTGGCCCAGAAATTTTGGTCGAGGCTGCTGCGTTGTCTGCTTATTAGACAGTATTTGGTTTGACAGTACAGGTTTTTGTGATTGCACAGGAACTCGCTGAGCGAAGTTTGAAGGGCACAAAGCACGTTGTGCCTGAACTCCACCATTCAATAACCGGCTCTGGGCAGAATGCTGAGACACAGGGACACGTTTTGGGCCTTCCCCAATGGGATTAACAACCTTCAAAAAGAAAAGATTAGATATTAATTGTAGAATACTATACTATAACCATTATGGTGCCATTCATGCCATTCAGCATAGGGAAAGAAAAAAACACACAAAGCACAAAACCAGATATTATGGTAGTCTGATCTTACATTTTACAAATTAAAGAATCCATAAATTTCCACATTAATAAGGAAACATTAGCAGTTTTCTATAACTATGGACTTTATTTATAGCTAGCAAAACAACTTTTCCACATGCATCTGAAGATCATGAAAGATACTGAGACAGCAAATGCTTACTATCAAAAGCATACAATGCTTTGAGACACTGTTTCTTTAATGCTGTTCATCTTGATTTTTTTGCACTGCAAAGGGAGTTCAGCAGAACAAAGGATGTTTATTTAGTAAGGTTTAGCTATCTGCTTTTAATCTTTTGCTTTCAGGAAGGGAAGGTAGTTTAGGCTTATAATGAATAAATTCTTAACTGTTCCAAGATATTTTGCCCACAATTAAATTCAAATGTTAACGATCAGCTTCTTACTCTTCTGACCCTCTACTCAACTATTTGTAATTTTTTTCTTCCCCTCGATAATACCTCAGCTTTTGGCTCAGTTCACCAAAAATAACGCATTGACAGCTTGACTTAGTTATGCTATTACAAAAGCTTACTAGGACCTTTTTCGTTTTAAGTTAAAAGAGTGAAAGAGTGTCTATGTTTCTACAAAGAAAAAGATATAATCAGGGTCATCTTAAGTACTGCTGCACAGGCTTTTTTCCAACAGCAACACTAACACAAGGCTTGCTTTCTCAAGCTATGACTCAAATAAGGTGACTATACACATTTACCCTCTCTTTAAAGGATCTTACACTAAATTATGAGGAGGATTTCCCAGTTCAAGCATAGCATAATAATGCTAACAACGAGGAAAGAGAGGAAAAGAAACCCCACAACAAAAAAAGTAAGCCCTAGGCACTTTTCTGCCCAAGGGAAAGCTACTTAAAAGACAAAATTGGCAATTGCTTCCTGCACACAGAAAACATTATTTCAAGACACTTTCCCCCCCCTTGTTATTATCTAGCAGTTAAGTACCACAGACAGTTTGAAACCTGGAGCTCTTGGACGATCATGAGAATCGCACACACCAACTTAACAAATTGTTTACCTTCGTAGTACGAGGGGGATAACCAGAATGGTTCTCTTTCGCACTCTTGTCCATAGTGCCCGAGAAGAACACCTACACATATAAGCTGACCTACAGATGAGAAGGAGCGAATACGAGTCAGCTCTACAGGAAAGCCTACGCCTTGGGTCTCCTCTTCAAGGCGTGCTCCCCACAACTGGAGCGTCGGGAGGCCCCGCGGCAGGGCCCGGGCCTGGCCTAGACACTTCCCCCGACCTCAGGCCCCTGCCCTACAACCGCCAGCCCGCACTCGCAGCCTCCCACCGGTCCGGCCGGGCCCTTCCCCACCAGCACCTCCGACGTGCAAGTCCCCGGCGCTGCGGCCCAGACCGCACCGCAAAGCCTGCTCACCACCGGCCTCCTCCGCTCCCTCCGGGCGCCGCAGCTGTTTGAATTCAAACGGCCCTCCCTTAAATACCCTTTAAACTACCGCCTCTCGCCATTGGCCCCTCTCCCGCCGCTCGCGCCCGCTGATTGGTTCCTTTTCAAGCGGCCCGTCCGCCGATTGGCTCTCCGCACGCTCCGCTCGTTGCGAGGCCGAGCCTCTCCGCCGCGAGCCTCTGAAGCGCATGCGCAACGGCAGCCTGCTGCGTATCCCGAGTAGGTCCAACCCGCCCGCCCCGAGGGCGGTGTTTGCGCTACATGCGTATTTTACGTACCGTCTCTCCGTCGCTGTCTCCTTCCGTACTCCAACTGCGTGGATCGGCGCCCCGCTTACACACTTTTCTCCGCAAAGTCTCTGCCTGGCCGGGTCTTCAGCTACGCAAATCGCGTACGCCCAGACCACCCACCTGTGGCAACGCTACAACTACCGTCCCTTCCTCTCAGGCACTGAGGCCTCGGAGCGTGTCGCCACCGCGGGGGGAAGGGCCTCAGGTTAGTCCGGCATCCTGCGAGGCACCGGCCTCTTCCCTTTCCTCCTCTACACGCTCACCCACCGACCCGGGCCGAGGGAGAGGCGGTGCTGCCACCTCGCGTGGAGCCGAGCGCGAGTGGGTCCGGGGGCCATTGTGTCCAGCCAACGAGGTAGGTGCCCCGGGTGGCAGCTCGCAGCCCTGAGGAGAGGGAGGCTGGGCGGAGGGGTGAAGCAGGCCTCTGCCTCGCGCTCTCCTGGACGTGTGGCCCAGGGCAGCACTCCACGTGCCGTCAGCTCTTGAGGACAAGCGCGAAGGGGACGCCCGGCTCAGCACAGCGCGGCGCAGCAGGGGACACCTGGCCCGAGGTACCTTCACCAGCCCACGGACCCCTCGTGTCACACCAGTCGTGACCTGTGGCCCAGGGCAGCTTCCAAAACCACCCAGGTTTTTGAGGAGACACTGAGGGGCAGCGGGACAGCGCTGGCAGTGGACAATCAGTGAGTGTAGTTTGCAAGTAGCGACGTAAAAGGAGCGTGAGGCTGCTGTGCTGTCTCCGTCACCAGCTGCCTGAGTGGTCCTGCTCACACCTGTGAGGGGGACCTTGGCTGCCGAGCGACAAGCGGCAGCCGAAACTAGGTTCAGTACTTCAGGCCCTTGAAGAACTGTGATTGAAGGCAACTTTTAACTGTCTCGTGCTGAAAACAAGTGCGAAGGCGACCCTATTGTGTGTGTTGGTGTTTACAAGTGATACAGGATAGGTAAAAAGAAGATGTCAGGTCGTCGTGTCGCTGCAGCATGTGATAGACGACAGCTGCCACGGGGCATGGGTAGCATGGCATCCCCCCTCCTTGACCCACGTCCACTTCGACTACCGTTTCTTGAGGCTGACGTGAGTAGGACTTTTGGGAGGGGGGTGGCATGTACTTGGGACGGGCTCTCAGCCTCCTGGGAGACCGTGCAGTCTGGCAGTGTCAGATGCTTGTGATTGTGCTGCCCAAGTGGCCGAAGCTGTGGGGGGGAGGCCTGCAGCGCTAAGCAGCGCTGCCAGAAACTTGTTATTTCACAGCCCGTTCACGTCCCCGTGTCTGGTGATCCCGCTGTCTCAGCAGAAGCAGCATTTCGGAGTTTTGCAGCTGGGACACAAAAGACCCCTGGGCCCCTGACCTCCCGCCCTCAGCCACCCTCTTGTCGGGAGCCGGCCCCCCGCCGCTCCCCGGGCTGCTCAGCTAGCGGGGCCTGCTGCCCGCATCCCACCCTGAGCACGGCTCTGCCGGCCAAGGCCAAGGCCCCGGCCCCGACCTTCCCGGAAGGAGGAAGTGAGGGAGGGGCAGCCGGACGCCGCGGCCGGTTACCGTGCCTCCCTGCTCCACCCGCCCTGGCTCGGCCCGGCCGGGCGCGGCCCCCCCCCCCCCCGGCGCCCCCCCCCCCCCACCCCCCAGCCCGCCCCCCCCCCCCCCCCA
>JANIJG010004660.1:0-19338 GCA_024611175.1 Megaceryle torquata | reverse complement strand
AGATGAGAAGCTGGACATGAGCAGCCAGTGTGTGCTTGCAGCCCAGAAGGCCAATCGCATCCTGGGCTGCATCAAAAAAAGTGTGGCCAGCAGATCAAGAGAGGTGATTCTGCTGCTCTACTCTGCTCAGACCTCACCTGGAATACTGTGTCCAGCTCTGGAGCCCTCAGCACAGGAAAGACATGGACTGGATGGAGCGAGTCCAGAGGAGGGCCACGAGGATGATCAGGGAGCTGGAGCACCTCTCCTATGAGGACAGGCTGAGGGAGCTGGGATTGTTCAGTCTGGCGAAGAGAAGGCTCCAGGGAGACCTAATAGCCACCTTCCAGTACCTGAAGGGAACTTAGAAAAAGACTGGAGAGGGCCTGTTTACAAAGGCCTGTAGTGAAAGGACGAGGGGCAATGGTTTTAAATTAGAAGAGAGTGGATTTGGATTGGATGTAAGGAGGAAGTTCTTTACCATGAGGGTGATAGAACACAAACAAATTTTCCAAGGAGGTAGTTGAGGCCCTATCCCTGGAGACATTCAAGGTGAGGTTTGACAAGGCTCCAAGCAACCTGCTCTAGTTGAAGATGTCCCTGCTCTCAGCAGGGGGTTGGACTAGATGAGCTCTAGAGGTCCCTTCCAACCCAGACATTTCTATGTTTCTATGATTCTATATTTAGTAAGTCAAATAATACAATACAACCCACTTGAGCAACAAGTAGGGAAGCTGGAAGGAACAGGTCCTGACAACTCAGGATCAAATCCAGACATCCTTCTCATGAACAAAATAGCCATTACAGTCAAAGTAAGTACTGAATAAACCACAGGTGCTGCTTTGTGCATAGATCTCTTTGAAAACTCTCAAAAAGCAGTCCTTACAATTTAGCTTGAGATCACCCATTTTTTAAATTGAATGATTGAATGGCTACACTACACTAAATACATACTGACAGGGGAAACTCTCATTTCCAACTAAATGTTGTATTCTAGCCTACCGTGTTGGATGTGATATTCATAAAGTCAAATGGCTGAAAAACATTAAAACTAGTTTTATCACAAACGTTTTTAAAAGATTCTCCCATTCTCTGAAGCATGTCACTGCTCTCCCTCAGAACTTTCTGATGGCAATCAGAAAAATGCCACATTGCACATAAAGTGCATTAAGTTAGCTTGTAGCTTGATAGGCTTCTAGCATAGAAAATGAATATGCTATTCACAACCATTACTCACATGCCAAGTATATGCATTATAAAATGGGAAGGGAGAGAGAAAGAAGATAGTCTGGTAGCACCAAATCCCTAATCTTTCCTCATTTTCTTAAGGGAAAAGTGGTCTGAGTGGCAAAGAACAATCAAACCTTGCTGGCTTCAGCAATCATTGGGTGGTGAGGATAAAGCTGATGTTCCAAAGAACATGCAAGGCAGCCACCTTTCTGCGGAACATCTAGCACCTAACTTATGCTTTTAGTGTGGCACCATGTCATGCTAATTGAACAATTTTTATTTCATTTAAAATTAATATTTTTTCCTTCCACGTTACAGTACATAAAATAGAGATATTTTTAATACTTTCCCTCCTCTGTAATACAGTTTCTAATTAGGCAACTGCACTTATATGTAAGTGTAAAAAGCAGACTACACATTATGAAAACATTAGCATTTATCACAGTACATGGCTTTACAGAAAGATCTTCTCTACAGAGGACATAAAGATATCAGAGAGGTACAGAAAACCCACATAAATACTTTAATTGTAGAATGTAAAAATATGATGGGGTTTTTAAGCTGAATGGCAGAAAAACATGAAAAATGTCAAAGCCTTATCCAGTACTCGACAGTCCTGTTTCTGACTCTGATGCTCTGAAGGAAGGTTGCACACAACACACTCACCTAAAGCCTGAAGGTCCTGCTGAAAGGCTGAAATCTAAAATTGTCCAAGACTCTGAGAAGGCTTGTAGAGTGTCTTTCCTAGCAGGACAGTAACAGGCTGTGCAGTAATGTACTGCTTTACTCATGCTCTGTCGTCACAGCCTGCATTTCAAACTTTGAGTTTTAGGTTCAGGCCCTGAGGAAGATGCTTCAAGAACCTTTCCTAACAAGCACAGTGAGACTGGTGGTACTTAGAAATCTTCTGGTCATTTTGTTCCTTAGATGAATTTTTTTTTTTTCATATATTGAGAAGCTATTTACTTCAATGATGACCTTCCACAGTCATTTTCATGGTGTAATAACTTGTGTGAAATACAATTATCTCTGCTTTGAATTTCTCAGTATATTTCCCTACAAACTTTCACATACATTTTTTTTCTATAGAAATGTGCTAATATTAGTAAAATTGACATTTTGGACAAGAAGAAGAATGTGAGAGCACTAAAGAGGAATGCTTTTGCCAGACAGATTGTTAAACAGTCTAGTGTTCTACCCAAAAAATACTCAGATTCCTACAGCTGCTCTTTACCTGCTCATCTCTTATTTCACACTTGACCTATTTTGATCTCTTTCCATTGGTGCAAATAGTAAGATGGGTTTTTTTTCTTTTTTTTTTCCTTTTTTTAAGTGTCTGACTGTTTATTCTGGTTTGAGGTCAAATTTATTTTTTCCCTTTTTTTTTCTTTTTTATTATTTCCCTTTTCACTAATGCTTCCTAGCAGCACTTGGCAATCCAGTTGGTGTTTGCTTTTTCTCACCTCATCACCACTACAAGCATTCTGCAGCGGAGATTGATCTTCAAACTGATCTCTGTGAGGCAGCAAGAATTCAGCTCTTTCTGCTGTAGCTGTGTTTAGGATACAAGGGAAAGAAGAGTAAAAACTTCATTTTAATCAGTAGCTATGACTTGAATAAACTAAAAAAGTATCTAAGTCATAGAGGAAGTTTCTGCTTTATAGTTGCTTATAGAAGTATTATGGTACTTCAACTCCATCTATACTCTTTAGTTCTTTAATGCTAAAAATTACCATAAGAATCCTGTTTCACTGCAAGTTAAGGGAGAGTACGGTTTACATCAAAAGTGAACAGGTAAATTGTAGCAGGTAAAATGGATCTGGCAGATAATCAGAATGCATTTAACCCAATAAATTAGAGCATTAAAATCTGTACCATATCTTAAGTTTAGTTTCTTAATGCATATGCACATGTACATGTGGAGATGCACAGATGTATATATTATACACACAGCCACAACGTTGCAACTAATTCTCTAAGCCTGTGAAACAAATGCATGGGCAAAATTGCCTCTGCCTCTGAACAGAGAGGGACACTTTCCTCATGTAAATTCACTGAAGACAGGAATTACACAAGGAAAAGGTTTGACCCAGAATGTCAAGAGTTTTGAGAAAAGAGCTTTTATTTATTATGCAATTATTCACACAGAGGGACTTGCTTTCTCTTTTAAGACGATGTGTCACGCGGTTTGACATCTGCTACTTCTTTTGCAGAAACTGCTTTCCAAGTTCAAGTGATGGCAGAACAAGCAGTGTCAGGGACATACATATTTGATTTCCCTGTGTTTGCAGTAGGAAAATAAAGTTTGCAAGCCAGCCATACCAAGATATGTTGCACATCCTAGGACAACAGAGAATATGGGATTCCCCTTGCCTGGGTGAAGAAGGATTGAGGCAAATTGAGTTTCATCAACCCTGCATCTATCTGTTTCCTTCTCTTTTAAAACTTAAAAAAGCTTAAAGTGCTTAAAAAGCACTTTATCTTGCTTACACACCTAAGTCCAAGCTTGCCCCACCTAATCCTAGACATTCAACCAAATACACAAGTCCGCCACAGCTCCCCCTGGGCTCAAATGCAAAAGGGGGGAAGATTTCTCCAAGCCATTGCAGAACAGCATTATTTACTGTAGCTATCTGCATTTTTCTTCTAACCATAGAGATGCCAAAAACAATCTTCTCTGAGCATACTAGCTGATACATAAAACTAGGAGAAAAGGCAGCCCCAGCAGAAATAAACAGCCTGCCACCACATCTCTTAGTGCAAGTTTTAAAGGTAGATATTCAGTAATACTAGATCCCTCTATCAGCAAATCCTTTCCCCAGGACCAAATTCCAGGTCCTGCATAAAGTTCCAAAGCAAACTCTTCCTACATCTCTTGGTAGGTAGTTTCTAGAAGAACAACCTCAGGTTCCCTGTCACCACTTAGTATATCTACTACTCACCTTATAAATCAGTCATTTGGAGGTAAGTATGAATTCCAGAATCTCAAGAAGCTGCCAACATATACGAATTCAGAGATCAAAGGCTCAGTGGGAGCAAATCTCTGTATAAGCTCTCTGTTTCTTGATAGATATCATCCCTCCTTTGTTTTCTTTCAAAGAATGCAGTCATTTAACAAGCAGCAAAATGCAGGACATACACAGGCTACACCAAGAGACATACCAAGATGAGATTACCTGTCTGTGCTCTGAGGACTGTTACCATACCTCTCGTGCATAGTGTTGATTTCCAGTCTAAAGAGTTGGTACAGGGACCAATCAAAAATGAAATTATGAACACAGACACTGAAGTCTTGGGGATAACATTGCTGAGTTCCTTATCAGGACTGAAGAAAAGGAAGCACAAGGTAGTCTGTAGGAAAATCTAATTCACTCTTCCCAAGAAAGTTACGGCTGCTTGGAGTTTAATCAGCATCCTAAAAATTGCATGCAAACTGTAAACTGCATGCTAAATTCACATTTAGTGTAAGTATCACGAAACTCTATCTTCATCATATAAGCTGAGAAACCACACAGATTATTTACCTATTGAACAGTCAGTATATCAGCATATATAAATAAGAGAGATCCTTGGTTTTGTGTTCACATGAGTTTCCTCCTAGAAGGTGGGATACTTCTGATTGTGTCTGCCTATAACCAAAAATAAAGGCTTTTATCTTTACATGATGAGAATCTCAAATATCAGTGACTCTCAGTCCTCAAGCTCAGGGACAGGATGGTACCAATGGCCAGAAGAGTTTATAAAGAAAATGCTTACAAAACTGTTGTGATGAACTGATTTAATTCTCATGTAGCATCTATGGCAGGTATACCACACAAATTATTGCTCCACACTGTCAGTTCCAAACTTCCAACACAGTATCTTATATAGTCCTTTAAACAGTCTTGGACAGAGATCAGTCTGACCACAGTGACACATACCAATCACTGTGGTCACCAATAAAACAAAGACAAAGAAAACAATCTAATAAAAATATATCATTGTGTAGCGACTGGATCCATACAGTGGCAACATCTTAAATAAATTGTTCATAGGAAGTATTCTGTGTCTGATTCCAAAGCACTTCCACGTGCCAATTTTATAAACCAAAAAAAAAAAAAAAGCCTGGAACACACAGATATTCACCACGATCAAACTCATTTAAAATCCATCCCATTACTAAGTATTTTAAAAGAAAAAGAGATAGATTTTGTCCAATGTACTATTAAAGCATAATGGGGTCCCCTAGGTCCCAATTAGGAAACTGATTAAAAACTGTTTGAGTTTAAAAAGCTGCAGGTAGGGAGTTCTGCTCTCAACTGCCTTGAATTAGCATAATGATGGCACCACAGCTCTAGATGGGAGGAAAGGCAGAGACCCAGCACATATTTTGCCAGGCCAGCAAAGTGCTTTCTGAGCACTCCTTCCTCAATCCCAGCAAAGAATTACTTACACAGCCAGGCCTGACCAGCAACAACAGTACAGAAATGTACTGGGCAAGATATTTGCTGATAGTGATACTTAGAAAGGTACTGTGATTGGAGCAACATAAAAAAAAACGCAAATACTAAAACAAAACATAACCCAGGATGTTTCTGACTTGGATTTGGCAGGACATTAATCTATGGCCTTGATCCATAACAGCTATGGCATCAGTTTCAGCATATGGTGAAGTTCTGGCACAAACCCAGAAATCCATATTAGAATGGCCCTTAAAATATGGGTTAACTTCTGGCCTCTTGAAAATTTAGGATTAAGATTCAGGAAATCCAGGAAAACTAAGGAAATGTAGGAAAAAAAGAGAAAAATAGGAAAATTTAGGACAATTGGTCACAGTCGTTTCCAACTGGAACCCACAAAAAGGTGGTTTTAGTTGAACATCTTGTCTAAAGCACAGGTCTTAAAAGGAGCAGATGAGGTAACTGGGGTTGTTTAGCCTGGAGAGGAGGCAGCTCAGGGGAGACTTTATCACTCTCTACAACTACCTGAAAGGAGGCTGTAGGTGGAGGTCAGTCCCTTCGGCCAAGTAAGAAGCAACAGAACAAGAGGAAACAGCCTCAAGTTACGCCAGAGGAAGTTTATATTGGATATTAGAAAAAAAATTGTCACTGAAAGGGTTGTGAAGCATTGGAACAGGCTGTCCAGGGAAGGGGGAAGAGTCCAAACATCCTTGGAGGCATTTAAAAGATGTGATGTGGTCCTGAGGGACACGGTTTACTGGTGACCTGGCAGTGCTGGATTAATGGTTGGACTTAAAGCTTTGCCTTTTTCCAACCAAAACAATTCTATGATTCTGTATTACTTGAATTTTCTGCTCAGAGCTGTTACACATTATGTTGACGCTAGTATAACATCTAACCCCGCTTTCACCCTGGAACTAAGTTACCAGATCACTCAGGTACATACTGAACCCTAGAAGTCTTTATCAGCACTGTGGACCATGTCCATAGGTGCAGTGGAAATTTCCCACCACACCTGCCCAGCCTGCCTTTCTACTTTTCCCCTCTTGATCTAATGCTGTGTCCTTCAGCCATAAGCAAAGGAGAAGCTTGTAAAGCACCTCTGTAGTGGCTATTACAGAACTGCTTAAATAAGGTGCTCAGGAGATGCTGTATGAAGTTCAGTTTTGGTGAGCTAGGGGAAACCACTGGGATGGACTGATGGTTCTGATGAGTTGAGAAGAGCAAAGAATTGATAAACTGGTGAAACTTATGGAAATCTGCACTCTGATAACTATTACATAAGAAGAGGATGAAAGTGACTCATGTTTTGTTGGAAATGGGTTATTTTTATGTAAAGAATATCACTTCTGCTTCAAGTAGAATTGGAGAGTTTGCACATCATCAAGGATTACTCTGGTGGATAAAGTTTAAGCAATCACACGACTGTGACAAGATCTCTGACGACAGAGGTGAAAAAAAGGGGTTATGGCTTTTTCAGTATTTTGCTCCATTGCTAATAAAAACAATAGCACTGAAGTACCACCTTAGCATTTTCTTTATCCTGGATACCTGTGCAGTCTTTAGGCTCACGATGGCAGCCCACTGCAGAAACATGTGCCTAAATGCAGAGGGAATCTTCATTGTTTTCCAGTTTAAGTACTCCCTGGTCTCTGCAGCTTCTTAGGTTACAAACAGCTCACTCTCACTAGTATGGTTTTCTTGCAAAAAGATTTTTTTCAGATTTTAAAATGTCTCTTCTCCCACATCGGATGCATGAATAAAAAGAATGAAAATTCAAACAAAGCCAAGAAAGTCATGGTTATAGCTCCCACAGCACCTGTAACTCAGCTCTCCCCGGCACACAGAACATTGTAATTTTGAATTTGCGGGTAAACTTACTTCTTGACTGCACTGTACGTACACTACATTATGGTGGTTTTGACCAGTCAGCTTGTTGTAGTCTGTTAAATACTAGAGGACACCTTTACATCTGCTACTTATCAAACTCTGTTAGCCTCCTGGCCCCGTTCCAGCCCCTCTCCATCATGATCATCATAGGTCCTGGACTAGACTCTTATGGAAAAGAGAGCTTTGATGGTGCAAGGTTGGAAGAATGGCCTAATGCTTCCCACATGCACAGTCCTGTATGGACCTTTGCTGTGGAATGGCTCTTGGAGAGAGCATGCACGCTCAGGAAAGAAGTAGTAAGTTACTCAGGTCTGAATACACTGAGCTCATGCAGTGCAGCTGGTCCTCCTGTTTTGGTGCAGCACAGTCACAGGAATAGCAGTCCCTGATATTTCTCTGCCTCATTAATCCCAACCCTCAGTGAAGGCTTTTGAACCTTCTTGAAATCTCCTTTAGTTCCTCTCCTGAAGAACTAACCAACACCACAGCTCTCACCTGCTGCTTCTTTCTCAAAAGTTTCTTCCCATTTCCTAGAGCAGGGTATTCCTGTGCCGAGAAACGACATTGTGTCTTTGTGAAACACTTTACTAAGCCTGTATAACTACTAAGTACCACACAGCATGTGGGCTGAAATAAAACTGTTTTCTGGAGAACGATACTCATGAATACCCAGGTTAGTACATGCACACTCAAGGATATTCAGAGACTACCTAAAGCTAGTGCACATCAACACTTTCTTTGGAAATGCCACCTAAAAACATCAAATGATGCCAACAACTTAAATCCAGACTCCAAAATACTCTATGTTTGTGAGCTGCCCTTCATGCACATAAAAGAAATGAGTGCATGAGTTGTTCTTTCACATCCTATCCTCTAAGGGCACATGAAGACCTCATGCCTCGTATCTTTGACTGTAATATGAAAAAACAGACATAGTGCTGCCTGGTATGCTGCAGACAGCAAAAGTAACAAAAAGACCCTTCACACAGCAGTGAATGTTCAGGAAGAGTCCCTCTGAACAAAAACAATTCTTTGGGGAAATCCCTGGAGTGTTGCTAACTTCTAAAACTGGATATATATTCTGATGAAGATACACAAGAAACAAAACAGTCATCCTGGTGAGACAAAGGGTTAGACTAACTCAATATTGTGTCTCCAGGGTTAATGCAAATGCATAGGGAAAAGTATAAAACTAGGGCAAGCACAGAGCAGTACTTGCCTAAATACTCTCTCATGCTCTAGATATTTGCAGCTTTAAAACTGTGCCTTTAAAATATGCAATTCTTCCCTCAGGAGGAACTCGGGTCATGAAAGGAGAAAGAAAAGAAAGCAGTTGCTAAGAGTGGATGCACATACTGCTACAGCAAGATCAGTTGAGCTCTTGATTCTGTGCACAAGGGAGTTACTGTTTTGAGGAAAGAGATGAGGACAAGTTTTCATGCTAACCTTGCAGAGACCCTCATGGTTAGACAGGCCAACAGCAGCTCTTGACTACTTCTTTTAGACCTATGAACTCACCTAAATTCATAATTTTTTTTTTTTATAGATCAGCCACTAGAGTGAGGCACAGAATAGTTTTCTTCTCAAATGCCCCACATTCCCCTATAGCTTTTTATTTTGAAAAAAATGCATTGATGTCTGAAGTGTAGTTATCTTTGTTGCGTTGAAAACTAAGATTCTGCTGACTTCTTTAAATCCTTACTGTTACTGAAGTTGGTAAAAAAAGAAAATAAATTATCTCAGAAAACTTCATTACAATAGTCTTGCATTTATGATGCAAATCAAGTAGTCATTTCCTCAAAAGTTTTTGTGAAAGTGTATCTATCTTTGAGAAATGGCAAAACAAAAGGATGATTTGACAGTCTTTGCTGTCAGGTTTTTTGATGCACATAAATTTCAAGAATTCAGTTACAGTAATGGGGTTTCCATGAAGCTTGTTATATGGAAAGCAGAAGAACACACACAATTAGGCAATTAAATAAGCACACAGATCAATGCCCATTTAGTTTAGCAATACTGTGTAAGACCCAAAAGGAAAAATAAATACAGGTCAATGGGGAAGGAGAAATCAGACAGGTTACTCAATTAGCTCTTTACAGTTGCTTAAAAACTGTTATAGAAAAAAAAAAATCCTGGGAGAGAAAAGATGACATTTTCCTCTATTATATCACTCGAATTTATATTTCATTTATTTTGGAGTATTTGTAGTGCTGTGTGGCATATCTAGTGGCAGCTGGTTTATCAGAGAATTAGGACTCCAGTTAGCGATGTTTCTAAACCCCAGAACAAGTGGCTTGTACAAAGATTAACCCCACTAACTCTGCTTTTCTAGCAGTAAACAGAGTTAGTACCAAGTGATACTGCTACTAATTTATCACCCTAAAGGGAAAATGCCCCACAGTCTGCCAAACTCCTCTGCTAATCCACCTGACACCCTACGGGCAGGCCTGCAGACCTAACAGAAAGCAAAATTACTGTGCACGTCCTCCTATTGCATTATTCAAGGTAAAATGTTTGAGACTTTTAGAAGTTGAAGAACTACATTAACAGACAGAATTTCCCTGGGCTGATTTCTAAACAAAGCCCTGTGGAGCCCTGTGAAGTGAACTGAGAAGAGCTCAAGAAAAGAAAGTTACGCTATCTGAAGGAGGATGCAGAGGAAGAATATGCAAAAGCTTTGGGTATCCATCTTGTGTGAGGTAGAACGGGGTCACTAAAGCCCTTTCTTGGAGACTGTGTATGTGTAAGGAAATACTACTTTACTGTGAAGGTGACAGAGCACTGGAACAGGCTGTCCAGACTGGTTGTGGAGTATCCTTCTCTAGAGGTATTCAAAACTTGCCTGGACACAGTCCTGGGCAACCTGCTATAGGTGAACCTGCTTTAGCAGAGGGGTTGGAATAGATAAGATCCAGAGGTCCCTTATAACCCCCAGCATTCTGTGATACTGTATCAATTTACCATTGCAGTTTATTTCCTTTGCATAAGCAGTGTTTATCTTACAAGACTACCCCAGGGAGAAGCAAACAACTCTGGCCACAGACTTCTATTTTAAACAGGTTTATTAGGACTACGGTCAGAGAAGCAGAGTAAGGCAATTAATGGGACTCAGCTAGACAGTGCTGGTCTCCTTATCTCAGTGTAGACATGCCCCCAGTCCATGGAAACACAGAAAGAGAAGTCAGAGAATCAACATCTCCCTGTCCTGTACGTTTATCACAACCTATCTTTAATCAGACCTATCATACACTGTGTTATACATTAGTATGTGGTAAATTATAAACTGTTAACACTGGGAAGTAGAAATCACATTTTAGTTTGGTGTTTGTGCCTAATACAATGGAGGAATTAGCACTCTACACTTTACAACACTCCATTCGTTTCTCAGGCCACTGCTTCAAGCTCTAACTTCACTTTTGCCAGCCAGTTCTGTTGCCCTCTGTAGTGTGCTTAAGATGCATGTTCACCCAGAGCCAAATCACCTGATATGGGAAGAATCTGGTCTCTGCCTGGATGCAATGAACTGGCTGCAACTGTCAAGTTATTCAAAATTTTGCAATGGCAGCACTGCTCCAAGCAGCTTGTTTTATTAGTACCCAATTTATATTAACTCCATATGCTGCAGCGTATTAATATCTTTCTTCCCTCTTGCCATTAGAAATAAAAAACATGATTTATCAGCAGCCTCTTTATACTGGCAGCCTATAATTGCACATGGGTTAATTGTTAAAGTTCTGAGGGAACTATACTAAGGGATCAATCTTTTTACTGCTGTAGTAATGAGCTTCTAATGGTTGGCTGGTTAGACCCCTGGCCTTCCCAGGGAGACAAGCTTTAGCCATCCTCTTTCTGTTTGCCCATTAATCATTGGTTTCCCATAACAATACATCAAGGGCCACAGAAACACACTAGTGAAAATAGGGAACAAAACCCAAAGCTTTATGCATCTTATTATCTCCACTAATTCTTAAACATATTAACAGTACAGATAATTTCCTTACATAGTTTGAAAAGAAGCCCTGGATGGCTTGTAGCCATGGTAAAGACACACTAAGCTTGTCTTCACTAGGTCACTGATTCACATCCTGGCCAGAGTAATAGTGACCTACAGTCATTACCAACTGATGGCATGTTTAAAACTTCACACTCTGGGGAAGCAGCCTGGCATCATTGACAGTTGTAACTTTCATAGTTAGTCACTGGAGAGCAATAACAGGTTCCTTGTGCAGGACAGAGAGCAAACCTGCTGATTCAACTGCACTCCCAAGCCTGGAGAGACCTGAATGAAATTTGGTGCTGAAAGGAATGTTTTCTCTGTGACAAAAAAATGTCAGGAAACGAAGGGAGAAGCTGAAAATGGTCTGTTCAGGTAATGGAGCTTAATGTCCATTACCTGTATTACTAGGGATAGAACAGGGATGGGTTTGTTGTCCCAGGTGGTCTGTCCAGTCTTACATTATGAAACTGGTGACCTGAAAGATCAGCTACAGATACCTCTTTGGGACTTCATTTAGTATTACTAGTAAGACTTAAGGTTACCTAAAATGTTCTACCACAGCTATTGCACCTCCTGCTGAAGGGTTAACATATATGACTCCACTTATTTAAAAGGACTTAAGTTGTTACAAACATGATTCCTCACCACAGTATAAAATCTCTTCTGTTTGACACCAAGGAGGCCACGTATCCAGCTCAATCCTCAGTCCTAAGGCAGCAGAGGAGCCACCTTCTCTCCCTGCTATAAGCAGGAGGAAAGACTCCTACCTGACTCTTACAAAACAAGTGTCTTACCATGTTTGGTGAAAATATAATCTTTTGCAAGAGAGTAGTCTTCATTTCTAGATATTTTAGATCTCATTCTCATGACAGCACCCTTTCTCAGTTCCTGCCAACAGGACAGCATAAAAGCTTCATATACTGCCAAGCAATAGATTTGCAGGGTCTGTAAAATGGAGAGTGATCAACTGAGATACCTGACTCAAGCCTCTGGGTAGGGCAGGAAATAGATATCCAATATTATTTCTACCAAAGTGCAAAGATTTGGATGAGTGCAGTATGTTTGAGGACCTGGTGCTGATGGAAGGAAGCAGTAATCTGACTGTTCAATAAGCAGAAGCAACATCTCATTTCCAGGTGGTTACCTTTTTATCTAACATGTAAACCATGTCCTTCAAAGAGGAGAACCAAAAAAAGATTTTTATAGCCTACTTCTTCAGAATGAAGAAAACTCATCACTAAAAGCAAAGACTATTCTAAATACTGCTGGGTAGGAAAGAATCTGGAAAAATACAGTGATTTAAAAAACTCAAATGTCTCCTTATTAAAAGAGCTACATACAGAGAAGCTAAGTCTGAAGTTAAAATTTCCAGTCTTCTGTGCTCAAATTGACTTCTTGGTGTCACCTGCACCTGACATGCTCCCCCCGACAATCCTCCTTTCCAACCCCCCAACAATCCTCCTTTCCAACCCCCCAAATTCTAAACAGTTACAAAAAGCCTAATATCTGCCTTCTCTTTTCTTAGTTAACACTTGTGACAACTTTCTAGAGCACTACATCCTGTGTATCCCTTACTGCCCACGGGGTCTTAGCTGTTCTCATTCCAGTCCCTGGAATTCTTCTTCAGACACGGAAGGATGCAAAGACACCTGCCATCTGGAGCCACTGATAAAATGTAAAGACAAGGTGTTATGAGGACCGTGATGGCACCACCATCCAGTCTGCTGGCTTCATCAGCACTACTTTAGATTCAAAAGTGTAAGAGCAAACCTTTACGTCCTAAGATACAGGAATTTTGTGATCCACCTGTCCATGAAACAAAGAGCAGAGGACTGTTCTGAAAATATACATTTACTTCTAGTTTCTGTAGCCAAAGTTTAAATTTCTTTGGCAATGAACTAAGCATTTTCTTTTAATTTTGGTGTGCAAAGTAAATGATGCAGAAAAGAAAACAGAAAAGGATGTGGTACTTCATTTTGCTTTCATTCACTTATCTGGAAGCAGCAGTATTCAAACACTTCTGCCAGCATTACTGTTTTGAACACTAGACTACTGCTTTTAGTGGTAATGTGTTCTTTACGTATTGCAGCAATCTGTCTGGCTTTCCTAACAAACGTCATGGTGCCCACACCAGACTTTGGACTCACTGCTTTTGTAAGAAAGAGTCAGTCCATTCAGACAATATATGGCCTGTCTGACAGTGCATGGTTAGCTCAGCATGTCTGGAGCATGAGAGACAAGAGTACGCAGATGAGAGATTCTACACACACACTGCTTTCCCCCGTGGAAATACAGACAGCGCTGAGGACACAGAATGTGAACAATGTATCTTCAGCTTTTCCACAGATGATGTGTTTAGGCTCTTATGCTTTCCCTTGCACTTTTAGAAGACAACACACTCATGACCCCTGCAACACAGAACCACCTGTAGCCTGGGGCTTTTAAGAAGATACCCAGCCATTCAGGGACTACACTGAGTGTGGCACAGGGTTGAATTTCTGATCATCATTTTTCTTATTATGCAGTCACAGACAGAAAACCGAGAATATTTGTTTAGAAAGAAATTTAAGACTTTGGCAATGTGGTAGACAAGATTAGTAAAGAATTTTTTGCTTTAATCTTTCGATACCCTCTATCATTAAAATTAGAAAAACAGGTAAAATGCAAAATTTTTCTTCTCATATTTGAATGATCAGTAGTGAGAAAAAAATTTTTGCAAGGACAAATCAATGTAATATTCTAAAATAAATACAGACAAAAATATCTCAAAGATTACTTCATAAAAAAAGATTCTTCTGTTCTTATTTATATGCTTTCTTAATCTGCATAGAGTTGAGCTCTTGGGTTCCCATTTTCTGTGGCAGGAGAGGCATAGAATCCACCACTTTCAGTAACGGGGGGACTCTGTTAATGAACCACTCTGCTAAGAAACAATATTTTGGAAATTGACACGAAGTTAACCTAGTCAGAATTACCCATGTTCTTTGCTTCAGTGCAAAAAAAGCATATAAAACGAAAACTACACTGAACAGAAACTGATGTACAACATTTTGCATTTTGCTATTGCTGGCAGCAGTATAACAGAGAACTGTGCTCTATTTTTTCTAATTTGGAGGCATTTTATGGCCACTTTGCCTAAATTTAAGCAACTACATGAAAGGCAGCAGCCAATCAAAGCCCCGTCATCTTGAGGGCAATCTGTCTTTGGCTGTCAGCCGTACTAATGATAGAATCTGCTGAAATGTCTCCTTAAGGAGCCTGAGCAATAGCCCATTAAGGAATCCAGGTGCTACGCTTGAAATGGCAAAAAGAGAGATGTAAGCTGCTGCCAGCCCTGAGCTATGGAGAGCAGAGACAGTCTAAAGGCAATGAAATGCACTGTCAGTGGAAGCTGAGGGTTGAATAAACAAGTCCTGTTCCATCAGACTTTGCTTCTTAAGCCTGTTACTTATTGTGCAGTAAATTGGAAGTCATCAGGATTAACAAGCTTCTTGACTCAAGCCATGGGAACAGCTGGATACCAAGTGTAAAATGCTGCAATTTAGAGGCAACATCTAAGCCCTTACTAGGTCTAGCAAATTAAAGACTCAAACTCACCTTTCACAACACTCAGTACCTGTCATTTTAACACAACTATCCCCCTCATACCAATTTCAAACAGGTAGAGGTGTATCTTAAAACAATTACCAATTAATACAGCTGGCATGCAGTGAAAGCATGTGTCTTCAATCATCTTTCAATATCCACTGCAATACCAAAGAGAAATCTCATCTCCATATTATGATGCAGCTCAGAAACTGAACTAGTATTGCTATTAACTGAGAGAAAACCCAATCTACACGATTTCAATCCTCATTTGAAATTCAGTTTATTAAATGCACCTCCCATTAAACCAGTTTCATTATTTCAGTAACACCATGCAATAAAAATACCTCAAGATTAAACTTACCCTTTAAGTGATTTAACTGTAAGTCACAAGGTAAATGGTCTCGCATAGCTCTTCCAAGTACAGATTAAGATATCGTTGCACAACTTGGCATGATGTGCACTCTCTACTTGAGAGTAGTCTGATCCTCATATATTAAGGATACATTTCAAACTAGGACTAAGCATCCTCACATGGAAGATGCTCTATGCTAACACTGACTCTCACATATAGGCACCGCTCTGTTGAAGCTGCACCCACTTAAGAAGACAACCTGGCAAGGGTAGTACAGACCTGTCATCATCCAAACTTCTGTAACAGGGAAGTTACAGATCAGAAAGCAAATACACTGACAGCATTATTCTGATGGACCTGGAGATGATACACATGGAAGCATTGTTCACACTCTTTTCTAATACAAGAACAAGGAGAAATCAAAGGAAAATAGCAGGCTGCAGGTACAAAAGAAACAGTAGGAGATTTTTCCTCACATAGTTAAGCTGTTGAGCTCACTGTCAGAGGACATGGCAGCTGCTATATGTTTACAAGGATTCAGAAGGCAGTTGAGCTAAGTCCCAGAATAAAAATCCATCATGATTTACTAAGTACAAAGATACTACCTCCAGCTAATTTTTGAGCCACATACCATTGGATGCTGGAACAGTTTTTACTACAGGCTCAAACCAGTTCTTAGTCATCACTGGGCACCTGCAGATAGCCAGTACAGTCATCTTATGTTCTCATCCAAGTACTAAAGGGATAGACACTGCATTAAAACTTGGGTAAACAGGGTGAAAAAAATATAACCACAGAAATTACTGTGCTGGATAGGAACAAGGCAATTACAACAGTTTTGTGGTAAGAACTCGCGCCTTTTGGGATTATGTGCATATGGCTACATAACAAGCCAAATTCTCTATGAATCGTAAGAGTGCCTTAGTTTTCAGGAGCATCAAATTCATTCATATATCCTAGAATATTAATTTGAAATGATGAGTCAAGTATGTACTCATTATTTCACTGTTCTACAGAGAAGCAGAAATTTTATTACTGGCACTGGAAGAAAGGACAGTCCAAGTATAATATTTCTTTGTCCCAGGAAAGACTGAACAGGCCTATGATTTTCTTACACTCAGAATGACTCATTTCATCTGTGTAGTCCAGTGCCAAGATAATGTTATTACTGAGAACAACAGCAATCAAGTTGCTCAAAGAACTTAGACCCATTTGAGAATTTTTACTGTTTCCACTTTCCAAGCATGGAGAAACAGTTCTGTCCAAATTAAACAGGCTGGCACACGGTCAGTACAATAGGCAAATGAGTTTTCATACACAGTTAATTGTGTCAAGATTTCAAGAAGATGATGCATTACAAAATGTTTTAAAGCAGTGTGTTGCATTTGTGTATGTTCTCCTTCCAGCAGCTCCTAACACCAGGTGAATAATATTCTGTCTGGGCAACCTACCAAAACATGACGTAAGCAGTTACAAGGGAATAAAACCAACCAAACCAAGTGAAGTAATGAGAAACAGGCAGAGATTTTCCTTCCCTCAGTACTTAGTAAGCACCTATTAAACTCACACACTTCTGCAAAACAAAGAAAAACAAAGAAAACATGAGATGATATTATCATTCAGTAAATTTAAATACCAAGAGGTAGTTCTACAAAGTCTATCCAAGGCTCTGTGTTTCACCTAACATTCTGGTTTGAGACATCCACATTCTCAACTGAGCCTCCAGAAGCTTTCCAGAATCTGGTCCTGAATGCTTTCTCAAGGGTCATTAAGCTGATGCCTACCAGAAGTATGAATACAGGTCAGTAACACCTGCACCATGAGCCTGCATCACCTCAGGGATCACACTTGATAGATGACACCTTCCCACAATTACTTACATGGTGCTATCCCCAGCTGCAAAAAAATAAATCTTTCCCAAAATCTCTAACCACCTGCCTGAGTCTCAGTTACCAGCAGCTCCCAGGCATGGCTGGACAGTCATGCCTTGTCAGTAGCTTCTCACAGTGTGTAGGAAAACCACAGTCCTCTGCTGAAAATGCAGGCACTATGTCAAGGGAGCAGGAGTAGAAAACATAAAGGGTCAACATGAAGGATCTCTCACTGAATGACGAGATTTAATATATCTGTCTACTACTGCCATAGAATCGCATCTCTCCTGGCCACGCCGTGCAAAGGCTCACACGCTGCCAACCACAGAGTCACCATTTCAACCTCTTATCTTGCAGGAAGTGTCTGATTTAGGGAAACAGAGAAATCAGATGTATACATCTTGCTAGAACAAGATGATGATAAACAGGCTAATATAACAAAAAGACACATACAAGGAAATGGGATTTTAATACTTGTCTCCCTCTTTAGCTGGGAAGGATAAATATGCAAATGAGTGACGGGACCTTAAGACATTACTAATGTCCTTCCTGCAAGCAGCCTACTTAACTGCATGCATGCTCCTCTGAACACCCTCCTTCCAAAGGGGAATGCAGACCATTTTGGAGCGATGAGGTTGGAACTAAGAGCTTCAGACAGATTTAATTTTTAAATTTAGATGTATGCAGCCACTTTCCAGCCCTGAATGCATGGTCTCTGCTTGCTTCAGTGCTTTTTGCATTAGGAAAGAACAACATGCACAATAAAAGATAACTGAAAAGGGGAAGATCATTTGTGAAGACAGAACAACAGAAGAAACAACCCTATGACTACATGTAAAAGGACAAGAGATGGTGGTGAACATAGCAAGAAGTCACCAAATCACTTATGCTAATATTTTCCTTTAATTCTCCCCTAATTGATTCAAAATTACTGAAAGAAAATAAATTTTAGTGGACAGGTTAAGTCTACTACAATATCACAATATTTAGTGAGCCTAGAGGCAGGAGAAAAGAACCAGCAGCATCTGATTTGCATTTTGCCTTTATTTTTTTGTTATTAAAAGGAGAAAAATACCCATATACATAATTTGTTTACCCAATGTCCTTTTGCTGTCATCAGATATGACACTACAGACTACCACTGAATGACACTCTCAGTTCCTAACCCCAGCTGGGACATTTTTACTCACTAACACAATGGGAGACACAACTGTGTTTACTGCAACCTTTAAATTCCACTGTCAAATTAATTTTATCCTATGTCTCAGCCACATCCTCATCTCCTCTAGCAAAGACACCCACTGCCACTTACATTTGAACATCTTACTTGATATATAATTTGTTGGTGCTTATCTTCAGCAGTGAGTCCAGCATTTGGAGCATTATACCACCACCAATCAGTAACTGAACTTCTGGTTTCCTTCTACTCTTGGGCTTTATACACATTTCTGCCCTGCACTCAGCAGGCTATCAATTGGTACAGCACTATACTGTACTCAGGTTCTTTTGGAAAAAGCATGAGGTCAGAGTTCAGCCACAGGCAGGGCTCTAATACAGAAATTATAACAATGGATGCCAGAAGGCAAAAAATGGTAAAATGCACAGCAAATGCACTGAGCTCTAAAACATCTTGACAAAATGGTCAAGATATTATGGTGGCAAAGCAATTATAAAGTTCACAGTCTTCCCTACAAAGAGAAATGAGTTGGTTTTCATTTCTCCAACCTACTGCAGAATCAACACGATTAAATTGATTTCCACTTTGATCACTTGCAGATGCACAGTTAGTAATGTGAATATAAACACATTAAGAAAATTTGATACTAAAAAGTAGGAGGTTCTGACAAAAAGTAAATTCTGTGCAGAGAATACAAGGCCATTACAATAAATTAATTTACTCTGTAAGCAACCCTGTGACAGGTCCTGCTTTTTCAGATGGGAAACTGGATCACAGCGTGCTTAAAGAACAAAGGTCCATGTTTTTCCCTATGA
>JANIJG010004658.1:65892-98880 GCA_024611175.1 Megaceryle torquata | reverse complement strand
TATAAATTACAAATACTTCCTTAGGTTTTGAGCCCTTTGGGCTTTACATTTCAATTTTTTTCTTCATAATATTAATGGCTAGAAACACTACATTTTTACACATTTCCCTGTAATAATGCAAGTCCAGATGTACATAGAGAAGGAAATTCCTATATTTCAACTGTTCATTGCACTGGGTATAATGCCCAATGCTTACTGTTCCGTGTAGTAACACAACCAGAAACACAAATCCAATACTTAAACTTCTTATGCTCATTTAAAAACATTCAGTATCTGTCTTACTGTTTTCAATCTTTTCATATAAGTTTCAACAATTAACCAATCAGAAAAGCAATTTATCAGGCTAAGATTTTGGCCCACATAGCATCATCTCCAAAGTACAGTGAAATCAATGTCTCTACAAACATAATTCAAAGACAAAATCACCATATTTTTATGTCCATTGCAGTTTTCGGTATTTCTTAATAAAAACAGTTGCATTTTCAGCCCTAAATCTGTATATTCATATGCTTGTAACAAAGTCTACTTCAATTTGGTCTTTAAAAAGAGAACAATAATCAGCTTTAGCCAAAAATCTTTTGAACAGTGATAGTAACTTCCTAGAAGTTAAGATTAGCAGATAAATTAAGAGAGAAACTTATTAAGAGTAACAGTTATTAAAGTTAAAGGATACATCACACTATCTACAACTACCTGATGAAGTTACTCTAGCAAGGGGTAAAAACAAGCAGTCTACAAATCAAACTAATAAAAATATGGTTACCCTTCAATTAAAGTTAATTATTTCAAATGAAGCTGAAATAAATACAGTTTAGGAAGTACATGCTTCTAACACACCATTTTGAAACAGTTTGCAATGCCAATTTTTAAATATTAATTATTAAAAATAGATGCTGTTCTTTGCAGAGTGTTCTTAAGGACTGGCACAAATTAATCCTCTGTAAGAATGATGGAAAAAGATGTAGAGTTTATAGAATTCATATATGAAACTGGAGATGATTTTCAAACATGGAAACAGCTGACTTTATGTGCATTGTTTAGTGGTGTAAAGAAACATCCACTCTTCTCATAACCATATCCATAGTTAGGCATCTGATGGTTTAACATTTTCATTTTGAACTCAGATTTAAAGAAAAGGGGAAAAAAAGGAAAAAAAAACACCAAAACAGAAAAAAAAGAAAAAACCACACAGAAGAAAAATATTATCTCATATAAAAATGACACCTTGTTTCAATGGCAGCTGTAGAAAATCGCCACCAAGTCCTTTACGCACGAGGTCGTATACATCACCATGAATTCATGCAATTCAGTTTGAGTATTCAGTGAAATAGTGTTTGCATTATACAAACTTGATTTTGATGAAATTGACACATTTTTCCAAGCCTTGACAAAATTTATCTTTTATTCACACTAGGGTACAAATTTGAAAATAATAAATAAAGGCACCTGTTGTGCAATATTTTGAAAAAAATTCTGCAAAATCAAGTATAATATATATAATCAATATATAAATTTATTACGGTATACATCTCTGTCTCATACTACAAAGCCTACTTCACTATACATGGCAGTGATTCTGCAAGAAATAAGAAGAATTATTTCAGACATGTATTCCATGTCTAGTAATCATCCCAAGAGAGAACATACAGTTATGAAAACTATATGAGAAAAGTAAAATCACGGGCTTCTTCCTGACCTCAAAATACAAAACTGTTTCTACAGTTTAACAGGATTGACTGACATTCACATACTCCAGACAGTTATCTCAGTCTTTCTTTTAATCTCTTCTTGCAGAGATTATTTTGTATACATGGTAGTAGCCACAATGTGCTAGCATTTAGTAGACATTCAAGGGATGGTCCATACCCAAGGAAGCTCAAATTCTGAAGACAGGCAGGTAGGCAAAGTCAAAGAAAACAAAATTAAAAGTCAAACAAAACAATTACATTCACTGTTGGTATCATGGCAAAAATTGACCTGTAAACTGTGAACATGACAAGCTAGAAGAATGATGGCTAGAGTGGAAGAACCAGCAGATGAATTCTTCAAGGCTGTGCCACGCACTGATGCTGCAAAGCAGAAAGCAAAATTGAGTGCAAAAAAAAGCTGACAAACAAGGAAGTAAGAAGCTTGACAGGAGGAATGTAAGCAGAAAGAGATAGTTTTATATCGTCTTTTATGTTCTAGTTCAACTTCTGTCATTTTTTAGCTTCTAAAGTAATTATTTTTATTATGCTACTAAGACTTGATTAATCAAATCAGTCAGGCTCTGTCAACATTTGTTTGTTATATCACCCACATAAAAATTATTATTTCAACAGAAAGGCCATTCTGTTTCCTTCATTGAGAATATCCTTCAAAGAATATGACGAACTTAAAATATAGTCCTTGCTGTGAGACTGAAAATGCAAATTAAGTTTGTATCTTAATTTTCTCCACTGTCTTTTTGCAAGTTTAATAGGCTGAAGTGTTAAACAAGCATTTTCATAATTCTATATTGTGAATGATGTTTTACACATAAGGTTTTCACAGACCAAAACAACCGTCCAAAATCCTCATAGAGCTGGCAGAAAGGTGCTGCATGAATATCAGGTCTGTATAACAACCATAGACTATTCTGTCCCTAATTTCTCCTCCTTGCTGGACACATCTTTGCTTAGCTGAAATCTGGAAATCTAAGCAATTAACTCACCAAAAATATCTAGAGTAGTTCCAAACACCCCTAACCTTTTATCTATCTCCACCCCGACCCCACCCCTGCTTTAAAAAAAAAAAAAAAATTTCCCCTAAACATCCAATGGTTAAGTGCTACTTAGTTATCTGCATCTCCACTAACTTTAATTGAAGGGTAACCATGAAAAGTAACATTTTTTCTTGTAACATTTTCTATTATGTTTTCTAAACACCAAGACCAATGAATAATGACTAAAGTCTGATAGCTTTTTATTGTTGCAAGTTTGTTTTTTATAAAATTAAATATTGAACAGTAAGGTCAAAGCTTTGATCCAAAAAAAAAAAAAAAAAAAAAATCTCTAAAAGCTATTCAGATTTCCACAGGATTAAAAACATTGTCATAAATACCGGGATTAAAAACATTGTCATAAGTACCTCCTCTTTGAACGAGCAAGAAAAATAGCTTATAACAATAAAAAGCTAAGGTCATATTATATCACAGAATCACAGAATGTCTGAGGCTGGAATGGATGTCTGGAGGTCACCTGGTCCAATCCATCTCCTCAAGCAATGCACATAAAGCCAGTTGCCCAGGAGCATGTCCAGATGTTTTTTGACTCTTCTCAAGGTGGGGACTCCACAGCCTCCCTGGGAAACCTATGCCCATGGCTCAGTTACCCTCATAGTAAAAAAGATGCTTCCTTATGTTCAGAGGGAACCTCCTGTGTTTCAGTCTGTGCCAGTTGCCACTGATCCTGTCACTGGGCAACACTGAAAAGAGCCTGGCTTAGGCTTCTTTGCACAGTGCCTTCAGATATTTGTATATAGTGTGCATTGTATTCTGCAGGCTACACAGACACAGATCCCTCATCCTTTCCTCACATAAGAGATGCTCCAGTCCTGTAATCACCTTCGTGACTTTTTGTTGGACTTGACTGTCAAGTGTGTCCATATCTCTCTCGTACTAAGGAGCCCAGAATGGAAACTGCACATCAGTAATGAGTACAGAGGAAGGATCACCTCCCTCTATCTGCTGGTAACATTCTGCCCAATACAGACCAGATATCATTGGCTTTCTCTGTCACAAGGGTGGAGGGCTGGCTCATTTCAACTTGGTGTCCACCAGGACCTCCAGGTCTTTTCTGCAAAGCTGCTTTCCAACTGAGCCCTGACCCAGATGCAGGACTTCACACATCCCATTCTTGAACTTCATGATTCCTGTGTGCCCCTTTCTGCGGTCAAGGTTCCTTTGGATTGCAGCACAAACATTTGGTGTGTCAGCCACTCCTCCCAGTTTTGTGTCATCTGCAAACTTGCTGAGGGTACACTCTGCCCACCTTCCAGATGATTAAAGAAGATGCTAGACAGGATTGAACCTATGACTGACCCTAGGGTAAGCTGCTAGTTCCTGGCCTCCAAGTAGACTTTGTACCACTGATCACTGGCAGCTATACCAGTTTTCAATCCAGTCATTGCATCACAGAAATTTATTGCTGGTCCAGCATAGCTTCCTCTTATTGAATCCAAGATGACTACTCCTGATGACTTTCTTGTCCTTCATATGACTATGTCAAATAAAACCTCTTTCCAGATCCCCTTCCAGGAAGTCAATGCAGTTTGAATACTAATGTGCAATATATACCTGTGAAGCTCTATCTTCAGAGCAGCCGAGTGAGAGAAGCATCACACACTGGGATGCAGCGAGCAATCCTAATGCCATGTTCTGGAATTCAAAGCCAACCAAAGTGTAAGGATTACAGTCTTCTAACCAAGATTAGAAGTAAACAGGAATGTTCATATTGAAGATATCTGTTTTTCCAAAGGCAGGGAGCTACCAAGAGCTACTTTCTGGAAAGAGCACATTTCTACATGAAACAAGAAGTCAAACCCTTTATGGAGACTTAGGTCTCCTTTGTTGGCTGTACCTCAGGTCTCCGGTAGTGACTAATAAGTCATTTGGCTGCTCCCTGCCTTGGCTTCTTGCACCCTGCTCCTTCCATTCTATCTGTTTTCAAATTAAGCTCTTTTCCAGCAAACATCATGTGCCATGCTCATTCCTGATCTTAATTTGAACCACTAGGTGCTGCTGCAACACAGACAATAAGTAATTACAACATAAAGTGTCCCATAAAAATTACCTGCTATCTACACTATACACAAGATTGACTTTAGAACAGTACATGAAAATCCCAAGTAATGTCATCCGTTTATCATGCTGCAACAGAAAATGAGCAGTTTCCAGCCTGAGATCTTCTGCTCTTCTTGGACTACAAGCTTTATTCAATGATCTGCAATTCAAAAGCCACTCATGAAAATCAAGCATACATCAGTCTGTTTGCTATTGTGCTCTCTTCTAAGCTAAGTATGTAACAGCCAGAAACATGCTAAAGCTCACTCTCATAATTGGAAGTTCCTAGCAGAGCATGTAACAAGTAACATGCTGTATACTTGCTCGTCAAGATAAAATATTGGCAGCCTGGCCGTCAGCCAGGACCCTTCCTCTGGATCTCCAACCTCTAAGAAACCCTATCCATCTCAAATCTTCCCTAACAGGACATTTATCAGTGTTACTACCTTACCACAATTCTTAGGATGAAGAGTTCTTCTACTTGCATTCCCTCAGGCCATATCACAGAATGTTAGGGGTTGGAAGGAACCTCGAAAGATCATCTAGTCCAACCCCCCTACCAGAGCAGGATCACCTAGAGAACACATCCAGGCAGGTTTTGAAAGTTTCCCGAGAAGACTCCACAACTTCTCTGGGCAGCCTGTTCCAGTGCTGTGTCACCCCCACAGTGAAAAAGTTTTTCCTAATGTTTTTGTGGAACCTCCTATGTTCCAGTTTACATCCATTGTCCCTTGTCCTGTCACTGGACATCACTGAAAAGAGCCTGGCTCTGTCTTCCTGACACTCGCTCTATATATATTTATAAACATTAATGAGGTCACCCCTCAGTCTCCTCCAATCTAAAGAGACCCATCTCCTTCAGCCTTTCCTCATAAGGGAGATGTTCTACTCCCTTGATCATCTTTGTGGCTCTGTGCTGGACTCTTTCAAGCAGTTCCCTGTCCTTCTTGAAGTGAGGGGCCCAGAACTGGACACAATATTCCAGATGTGGCCTCACCAGGGCAGAGTAGAGGGGTAAGAGGACCTTTCTCAACCTACTAGCCACCATCCTTCTAATATATGAGGTGTATCTCATTGTTAGCAAGTTTGAAAAATCTACTAACAAATGGAGACTGGGATGCCACCACCAGACTGGTCTCACCAAGAAACTGATATGATTTAACAGAAATTTTCTGACACTAATATAATAGGTATGAAAAAAAATTTTTTAATAACAAATGTAGTTGCACCTCTAAGACTCTGTTCACACAGACAATGCAAACTATTAGGTTTTAATTTCTACTTCTCTTTTTGTCAGAGAAGTTGTATTCCAAATGGAATTTGAAATAAGAGGATGTCTTCTGTGGGAGACAAATTTCAGATTTTAAGTTCCACAGTTCCAACACTTTCCAGAAGTCTGTTCTCCAAACAAAAAAATCCAAGAAAGGGAACATACTACAGTAATACATATTATCATGTTTTAGAACAGCGAATAACACCACCAACAACTAAAAGCTATAGCCTTAAACAATCACAAATATTTCTAATTTTTTTAATAGCTGTCCAGGCACATAGAAAGAGTATACGGGAAAAGTCTATCTGACAACCAGCAGTGTTAAATTCCTTTTAACATCCAATTTTGATTGAATCCCTCATGGTTTGGGATGAAACCATGTTCTAATTTAAATGTGGGTATGAGTATTCTTAGTTTCCTCTTATCACAGACTAAACACATTTCTTTTTTTAGGAAAGATTAAACTTTTCACTGCTGCTACCAAGAACTCAAAATCATTCCTGAAGGAAAACACTGGTAGATTTAGTTCTGAAACCTTCTCTCCTATCCCAATGAAGAAGTGCAGTCACATATCCAAAGACTCTGACAGTGTCCCTACAATAAAGGGGAAGTAGGGAAGCAATTAGTTAGAGGCAGTTGACTCGGGTGCTGCATAAACCTTTGGGTTTAGGTGATAGCTGAGACAAATCTCTGACCTTTCCTGCTTCCAGCATAAATTATTCATCACAAGAAGACTTAAGTCAGTGGTCATTTCTGACTCTAGAGCAATTTGTCTCATCTACTTTGACCATTTTACAATACAATCCAAACAATCTCACCCAGTAATTTAATCCATCAGGGATCAATTGACCAGTCTGCAGAATCTGGTCCACAGCTTTCTTCCCAGAACAGACAGGGAATAGTTTTCAACAATGATAGATGTAGCCTGAAAGAAAATGAAACTCCCTCCTGCATACAGAGTCTGGCTTTTACAGCTGCTGAAGAAGGACCATGTTTTCAATGGAGATACCCACCCTTTTTCTGATAGTCCTGCCAAAAGTTATTCCAAGTGCCAGTTAGCCCAAGTCCTCTGCATCTCATTGCTGATACAAATTTGTCTGGCATTTGCTGAAGTAGACTCACAATCCACAGTGTATCTCTCCTAAAGGAATTCTGGAATTTGGAAATACCGATCCAGGAGGACTCAATCATCACATTCAATGTAACTACCAACTATCTCATTTTGGGTTTGGAGTTGGGACTTTTTTCCCTTCCAAGACTCTGGGACAATATAAACAGTCACCACAAAAACAAACAAAACCACAAAAACAAAAACAACAACAAAAAAAACACCACACCAAAAAAACACACACACCACAACAGAAAAACACACAACCCACAACTAATACTTTCTTTTTCTTAGCCACACCACACTGACAGTCTGCAGTTATTTCATAATCAACACGTACTCATTCCTCAAAGTCACTCTTCTCTGCCATTTCCAACTGATAGAAGAAATTCATGTCATAATTTTTCTAGATTTCAAGTACATAAACCTGCATTATAGCAACTTCACCTTTTTTGTCAGTCCAGGACAACTCACTCTCTTTTACATAATATTCTGACCTGTATCAGTGACATTTCCCATTTATTATTGCCCCAATTAATTTATTATTACTAGGCAGATTTAGAAGGATATTCTCTCAATGTACCATTAAGTCTGTTCTCTTCTATTTGTATCATGTTTAAATAGTTTTCTATAGAACATAAATTTAATGAACATATTCAGACATATAAACTTGAAGTTTTGTATTCAATCATTATAAAAACACTGTAACTGAGGAGTTCTGTAGGGTAGTGGCAGTGGTCTAAACCTGACCAGTTTATCTAAGCTCCCTACTATTACTACTACCATTACTACTTGTTTGACTGAAGATCAGCCTAATTAAATCTAGATTTTCTTTGGAGGAAAAAAGGAAATCCAGTCTATTTAAGAAAAGGAAAGCTTAGCTTTAGCAAAATCTACTTGTCAATGTTAAATTTCATGCTGCTACTTGTTTGCCTCCTTTCATTAATATTTAAAGACTCCTGCCCTTTAGTCAAACTAAAATGTCCAGTAATTCCAACCCCTACCTAAAAATATGCTCAATATTTTTCTATTTTGTAGTTGCATGCCCGTCTGCCCAATTTATTTAAAATCCCTGCTACCTACTTACAAGACTGGATTATGCAGAAAAAATATGTTCACTATTCCACTTCAAAAGAAATTCCTAGGCTAAAATCCATATGCTTAGGCTGCACAATGCAATCAACATTTGTGTCTTAAGTGCCTCTTCCATTGTCATCTTCATTTTTGTCTAAAATGATAAGCATCTATAAATGTGAATCAACACTTCAATAGTGCAGAACCGCTTTCCTGGATCAGAGGAGAATCTCCTTCCTCGGAGCATTTGATTCTATCCTTGCCACCAACTCACTATGAATCACTGGGCCAAGTCTCTTTTGTATATGCTGCCTGACATGGACAGCCCTGTAAACGAGTCCTAAGTGGCCACAAATTTCCAACAGCTACAGTCACCACTGAAGAAATTAAACACAGTATTAATATGAATAATTTAGAAAACTAGGAGGTCTCAAAGCAGACATCAAAATAACCTTCCACTTTTAACAACTTGAAGTTTAATTCTCCACTCCTCCATTTGCAGAAAGAAATAATAATTCCCTACATCTCAGAAGATAAATAAATTCCACTTTCAGATAAAATACTGAAAGATACTCCTTGTAAAATGTTCTACAGCAGAACCTTTCATTTTGTCCTAAAGAAATTTTGAATTTAATATTAAATTTCATATTTTCTGTTTGAACTGAATTCTGCTTTAGAAATCAGCTAATGTGACTTCCAGATACAACAAGACTGTGGATAAAAAGGCCATGGGAGCTTTAGTACAAATATTCCCATGCAGAGTTTACAAAAGACAGCAGAATGAATAGCAAAGGGAAGAGAGGTAGGTGGAAAAAAAATAAAAGATGACTAAGTGAAACATGTTTGCTACACAATTATCTATTACCATATTATTATTTTCCCCATATGTCTACAGATATATTAGAACAATTATTAGGAATATGAATTTTCTGGAGTACAAAATTTCCAAGTAGCTATCCACATCTTAAAAAAAGATGTTCTTATCAAAAGAACAACAATTAAAAGCTATTGTTACAAACAGGCAAAACCACTTCCTAAATATCTAAGTGTTTTCCTAACAGCAACCACCAGAATCTTTCATTCCAAAGAAAGCTCTACTTAGCAGCTCCATCACTAGCAACTTCATAAAGCTCTACTTTCACCTCACGCATTCAGTACTGCAAGGGCAAACACTGCAGGAGCAGTGCAGTGTTCTAAGGACTGTTGCAACAGGATTTCCCACAAACAAAACATATCATCAACCTGTTTGACTTGTATTGAGAATGTTTTCAAATTAAGTGATTTACTTGCAATATTCCAAATAAAAATATTCCTAATCCCAAAGGTTACAAAGAGATTAACAGAAATTCTAAAAAGATGCTCACATCTCTGACAAAGTTGGATTTAAAAGTGTTCTTAATCTTAAAGCAAATCTCTTTCTTTGCACACTTGAGTCAGATGTCATGATGCTTCTGCTCCATGGAGCCCATGAGCCTTTTTTATGCAAGACTTGCACCCTTACATCAACTGAGCAAAGGATTTGGGGGATTGTGATAAACATGCACACAAATTTCTCTCTGCTTCATCTGGATTCAAATCCTCATTCTCTTTGTTCCCTCGGGATTACTGATCACAGCTTTTTAAGAAAGCTGTTTCAAAACACCTCTTCTGGATTACAGACTCAACCATTATGGAAAGAATAATTACCTTTTGGAATTCTAGAGATAGCTGTTGGGACAGGAAGCAGTGATCAGAATAAATATCTTGACACCCAACTAAACATAACTATAAGAAAACAGTTGCTTTACAGTGACAGAGTCTTCTTGTATGCTATGGCAATACTCAAATCTCAGTACAAAGTTTTGCCATGTTGCATTCCTAAAATTTGATATATGTCATGTTTGTATTTCATATAAAACTTCGCACGTTATGTAAATTAACAACCACCCTTTATACAAATATACAAGTTGGAATAACATATGAAGTTTTAAATTGAGCCATTTTCAGCCAATATCCATAATTTTTGATTGGTAAAGGGAAATAGGTTCTAGTTGATGGACTTGAGGGATACTGTGAAGGATATGGTCCTTGAGGTATACTGATGGACAGGAGAGATACTGTAAATGACATTAACAACTACCTTTGAAAGACTGTAAGAAAGAGCTAGTAATGGCTTTTATCTGCAGTCATTTGTATATTTTTGAAAATTCTTTACTAAAAATAAGAAAGTCACAGGCCGACATAAAAGCAAAGCACTCACACTGAGAATTTAAAATTCTATTCAGTAGTGCTGAGCAGTCTCAGATATGAAACTTCATAATAATAACCAGTTATTGAGTCTTCCAAAAATGCAAGAGAATAATGGCTCATTCAGTTGAGATGTCTCCTTTGGGTTAAAGGGTAACCACTCTTCTAATGTGAAGCATGTGCTCTACATAATCAAAATGCTAATAATATAAAAATAATTAGTGTTTTAAGTATTATTGTATTACTATGGGAGAACCATAGTAATCTCTATTATTCAAAATAACAATTAAAAAAAAATATTTCAGAGATTTCCCACCTGTAAGCTGTTATTCCAAACCACAACAGATACTGAAAGGCTGTCCACTTTGACACAGCAAGCAGATTTTTTTTTCCAACCAAAAAGAAGCCAGCACCCACAAAATTCTTGCCTTTTAAAAATTCCTCTCCACTTCAAACTGAATTGTTTTCAGAACATTCGTAAATTCAGTTGTAAAATGAAGGTACCAGTAAAAAAAAAAAAAAAAAAAAAATCACACGTGCTACTACAAAAGAGTTCTTGTCAAGATCAGAATTTGCCAAGACAGCTGAGAATGGAGAACAAACCTAAGTCTTTAGAGAGGAAAAATTACAAATAAGCAACAGCCTTTTCTAAGGGAACACAACTACCACATCACTCCCACTGCAAACATCCTTGCTGGGTTTCTTCAGCTCAGAGGTATGAAAAAGCAGTGGCCCCACAGGAAGCAAATACTCCTGGAATGGTAAGATGTTGTTTCCTTTTTCCTTGCATAGGTTTGCTTTGCAATACGTTTCCAAACGTAAACCCTGTCTGCACCATGGAGATGCAATCAGGCAAATGCACACACATGTAATGCTGCCCTCCTCCACCTGGGAAACAGAAATTAATGCAACCTGTTAAGTGAAAAGCATCTTTTAGGAGCAAACACTAAATTGTTTACCTCCTGTATATTTCCATCATAGCTTAATTTACAGCAAGAGAAACTCTGTGAATCAAATGTTGTATCAGCTATGAAAATGTCACTTGGTATGGTGAAAGAAATACAGTTTTCTAGAGATGAGGTAGCTAAAGCCATAGCAAAATATTTCATCCCAGATACCCCTGAGCCTTTGCAGATCACAGTAAGACAGAAATGAACACATTTTGTAACTCGGACTATTCCTTCTAAATAATACTAAAAACATGTTGTGATCACTCAGAACAAAAACAACCACCTATCACCCCACTGATTTCCAATACCTAACAAAGACATGGTTAAGCCAAGCCCAAGCTATCTCTGCAGATAGTCAGAGTTTAAGAAATAGTAGATGACTGACTCTCCACCACTTACCTCCTCCTTGATACTTCAACACTGAAGGAGTCTATATGAGCAGAGTCAGTAATACTGTGGTATGCTCTCTTTTCTGACTAGAAGAAACAGAAGGCCATTGCATTTTGATGTTTCCCGTACACTTAAGAGTATTTCAGAACAATGAAGACTTGTTTGCAAAGGGTTCAGCTATGTTCACAATTATTTTTTTTTGTCACAAGAACAAAAAGAAAATGGCAAGAGAACATAAGTCAGAAAGATTAACATGGCTTTACGCCTTCTTCCACAGTCTGACTAGTGCTCTTTCTACCTGAGGAAAAATTACTGAAATCAATAAAAATTAAATTTTAAAGCATACAAGTCAACTTGAGGAGTTTCCAAATCCTAGAACACCCTAGAAACACCATCCTTTTACATTCACTTAACAGCTCTGACACACTAAAAAAGCAACTGTAGGAGATTCAACTTTTTTTGTTTTTTTTTTAAAAACACCATCACTCTAGAAGATGCCTTTTACAATCCTTAAGGGAAGCACCTGTTGAAACAGCAGAGGTATATAACTTTGCCATTGCATGAAATGAATCAGGGTTGCCACTCACTACAACTTCCATCAAATAGATCTCTTGCTGACACTACACTAAAAGGTCAGGTTCTGCCTATGAAGGGATTCTAGGTTGGTTGTACACTGACAAGATGAACGCATGAAGCAATTTACTAAGAATGTTGACATTCTCCTTTCCAGTTAGTTACATACCTGCTCAGCTGTTCTTTAAATACCTAATAAATATCTGTAAATACTGTGTAGCTGAAGTCCTCCTCTTGGCTTTACTAACGGATCAGGAAGACAGAGATGGCATCTTGAAAATTACAACCTCCTCCTGACTAGACACCACAGGCTGTGGAGATCAGCTCCATAAGCAGGAACAATTAATTTTTAGAAATTCTCAATGACAACAGGAAATAATTCTCTATTTAGAAATATTTGCCTATATTGAGATAGTTGAAGACTGGAGAGCAGATTTAGTTTAGGACTGCATATACAATTCATAATCCTGGATACACAAAGCCTTTTGCTTCCCAAGCTAGGATAGCTGGATATACTACCCTTCAGCTTTACCCATTACTATCCTTTCAGCTTTACCAATTGCAAGTGTACAGCTTTGTTCTAGTGCTTAAATATTCATCAGGGCACATGATAAGAGGCTAACTAATGGCAATCCCTCCTATCCTCAGATGTTGGATGCTAAGATTCTAGTCCCCACTCCAAGTACTTATTTTTACAAAACAAACTTTTACATATAAAAATAAATAAATCTTTCTTACATACAATTATTTTATATTATTCTAAAATCTGTCTCCAAGAAGCACAGTTCAATTAAAATATATATGTATTTGTTCCCAAGATCTTAGTTGAACGCTGTAACTGAAAAAACAGTACCTATAATAAAATTACCTTTTCTGAACAGTATTTTGTTTTATTTTACCCCCAACCGAATAGTTTTGCAATTCAAGAGACCTTCCTCTTCATTTTAGCAGAAAGGCTCTGCCTCACCAATACCATCACAACCTCCTAGCTTCCAGTCTTTTTAATATGGAAGACCAAACCAGTAATTAGATTCCTAGTAAAAATTCATGGTTTAAAAAGTTAACGTGATTCCAGAATCACTAACAGGTATTTACTGAAGCAGAGTGAAAATTTTGGGTTTGTTTTTAATAATTTGATGAAGAGTTGGAAGTGGGGTACACTAAAGATAGACAAAAAACCACACCTATCCAAAAATTCACATACTGTCTCTTTCTAGAAAACAACTTAAACCAAATAATGCACTAAGCCAATTTCAAAAACTCAGCCTACTCGACCAATTTAAGAAACAGGAAAAAGCAATGCAAACATGGGTTTTGATAAAGCAGAGATAGCAACTTTACAAGTTGATAAATGACAGGGGATTGGGGGGAGGGAGAATACTATCTTAACAGTAACCAAGATGTGTCTACTTTACTGGGGTTTTATATTATATACAAAATTCATGTATACTGGTTATTAGATCTGAATACTTATCTTGAGATTTTCACCGCTGTAACTATAGTTTATTTCAAAATTATTTTTAGCTACATTAAAATACTAGAGTACGGGTGTGATCCCTGTCTTGAATCACCCAAGCAGTTAAATAAATTTCTTTCCATGTCTAAGGCTACATAAATAGCACATCAACTATATAATACTGTTACTCCTGGGTAGATCAAGCCTCAAAAGACAAAGCAGAAAAAAAGGAAAACATGGATTTCAAATAAAAAACTACACCGTTGGGAGCATATTTCAAGAGGATTCAAGTTCTAATTCACCCAATGGAATGGTATTTTGACCTTGAATATGACTGAAGATTTTCTCTCTCCTTTTCACATTCATCTTCCTTATTCCAGCTTGTTCTTGCTTTTCAAATGTTTGACCATTTAAACCAGAAATATTTGTAGAAGCAGAGCAAAAGTGTACTAATGTTTACTCCTGATGGAGACCAGTTTTCTTGAAACAAGCACTGTATCATTTATGTCTTGTTCTTGTACCTATTATTTCAGCCAAAAAATGATTAAGTAATGGTTTACTTTTATATTTAAAAATGCTAATATTTTTAAACACATCATGTATAGAAAATATCACGGAAAAAAGCCCCCAGCTAATCCTGCAAGTCATCTCTTCATTTGTTGTAGTGTTGTAACTGAACAGAACAAAACATCATTACCTGCTAGTTGCAGGGGACAAAACCAAACAAACACACACACACAAACAAACAAAAAACCACAAACACACCACCAAAACAAAACCTGTTGCTAAATGAACTGTACTGAGAATAGTATGATAGTGATAACTTTTTGTAATTCTTCTTTAACATCAAATCAAGACCATTCCATAACATCAATGTCATCACTGCCCCCCCATGTATTTACATAACCTTACATTAAGAACACAAGAGTGATTGTACTGGGTCAGACAAATGTTTGTTGAGCTCATGCTCTCATAGTGGCAAACAGAAGACACCCAAGAAGAATTAACCCAAGCTTGTAGTGATACTTCTACAGAACACTCCATCAGGCCCCAACTTTTTAGTGATTCCAAAGACCTGAAGGAGTATTTATCCTTATTTTTAGTGATTCCAAAGACCTGAAGGAGTATTTATCCTTTTCTTCTGTGAATACTTCTTTCATTAACTTCATTAACATAAAACCTGTAGTATGCACAACACTGCACAGCAAGAAGTTATATACTACACTGTATCCAAAGCACCATCTCCATTTCTTTGAGCATACTAAACATTAATTTTATTTGGTGCTCCCTAATTCTTGAAGTCAAAGATGCCTTGTAAGTTGGGCAGGGCAATAACCTCTCCCACACAAGTAGCAGCCCTGTGATACTGAAGGTGGAGCAGAGTATGTCAGGGACAGAAATCAGGGTCAGCCACTATCCAGAGATCTGAATCTGTCCCAGTTCACCTTGACTACAGCCAGCCAGGCCTGGAATGGGTGCAGAACCTGTGATCTGCACATTGGCAGAACTGTTCTTACAATTCAGCGTCAGACAACTGCAAGACAACAGTATAAAAACTGTTCAGTGGTGCAGAGCCTGTTCTTAGAGTCAAAGCTCTAGCACTAGAAGTAGCAGCAAGACCATTTTCTTGTGTCACTGAGAAACCATCAGGAAACAGTATAATAAATTGGCAGCCTATAATATAATGATTATAGTCCAAAGGAGCCAGGAAAACATAATTAGTATGCATGTTTTTGAATGCTGCACTATAAGAGTGATTATTTAAACACTGGAAATTACAATTTCTTTTATTGATTTATTTAAAATAAAACTTGCATATTCTGTGAGAGTTAGGAGTGGAAATTCTCATCTAGGTGATGCAAATATGCTTTCCAAACACTGCAAATATAAAGACCTGAAATATCAGGTGGAAGACTGAGCATCTAGGAAAACTAGAAGATAATTCATTCTCAAGACTATGATGTGAAAAAGCAGAAACTCCCCAGGATTCTAGATATCCAGAGGACTAGACACATGGTTACGGTTCCTGCCAAAACATCCAAGACAACACAACATGCAGCAGATGAGGCAGAATGCCTTAAATGCTTTCTCCTTCAGCTCATCTACACCATGAATTTACTCCTGGTAACAGCATCATCAAAGAATGAACTGCATGTGAGAAACCTCCAGCTGAATAGACTGCAACATCAGATTGCATTCAGTCCATGTTTTATGACCACCTTCACCACATCACTTGCAAGCGACAACATTAAAGCAAGTATATGCAGCAAACCCATGATATGAAGCTTTCCCTACCCCACCCACCCAGAAGAAAGTCACTTAATTGCTTAGAATATTTCAAAAGCTTTAGCATTTTTCTTAGTTCTATCCAGTGTTCATCTCCATGCAGTAAGCAAGACTAGCTGACAGAGACAGGAAAAAAAATTAAACTAAAAATAACCTGTTTAAATTGTAAAGTCAGGGAGAAAACTGGAGGAAATACTTAACATATCCATCCCCCAACCTCCAAAAAAAAAAATCAAAGCAGCTTTCACTTAAACCAACAGAATATTCTGAGCTTTAGATGTTCTTACACCTTTTTTAAGAGGAATTTTAAAAAGTAATTAGGCTTTATTAAAATTAGGCTTTATTAAAAGTAATTAGTAATTAGGCAGTAATTAGGTTTTCTTCCCATGTGTAAATGGCAGTAAATAAAATATATAAAGGTATTTGAGAGACAATCTGACAGTTGAGTAGTAAAAATCTGGTAAAATAGCACAGACAACATGAGAGTCAATATCAGAATAAGTTACAACTGAAGGGAGTAGGAATCTATTATGAAAGAAAATGAGATTATTTTACAGTGATATGCTTCAGAACTGTTTGTTTTCTTCAACATACTACTTTTGCAAATCTGATTATTTTCTTTTGGCTAGATATAGTGAAAAGCATAACAATTAACTAGAAAGCAGTCTGCTTTGATTTTAGAAATGTAGAATACAAGCTGTACTTTTGGTTTCTGCTTAAGTAACCTGTGACTTGAAATAATTTTAGTGAAAATGATCATCAGTCAAGCCTAGCAACAGTAACGGGTTAATTAAATATTATCTAACTTCCATCTTATCTGGCAAGACCTTAAGCATGCATTTAAAGACTGGACAGCCACAGAGATATTGGAGACATTGGGTTATTAGTTTAGAAAAAGGAGTCAGTTCATCAATAGTCAGTTCATCAGTTCGTCAATAAGTGTTTAAAAATAGGCAGCATAAAAATAATAGTTGCAGATAATTATGTGGGCATCCTCTCTGACATTGTCTAAGAAAAGATCTTCTGAAAACAAACAAAAAAATAAAATAGGAAGACAGGAATACAAACCCAGTGAAGATGTAAAAGGCATCAACATAGGATTCTAATAGATTCACAAAAGCAAAGTTCAGAAAGCAGAAAATTATCAAAACAGACAGAAAGCACTTGACATTTCATAGAAAAGAGGCCCAAGTTTTGAGCTGTTTTGCAAAATTTCTTCCAGCATTTGTAACACCTAAACAATTTGCCATGATAACTGACTGATTTTTAATAAGTTAAAAAGTTAAGAGTAAAATAAGCTCTGGCTCTCATTTTTCTCTTTCACATAAAGCAGTAGAACAGTACATTTGGGATTTTCCTGCCCCCTCCTCCCCCCCCCGGTTTAAGTGTTTTACAAAGATATTGAATAGCAAATTCTCAAACATGAATTGAAAAAACTAGGACTACGTGACTCTTCCTACATATCCTCCACGTAAAAAAAGTACATAAGGATGAAAGGTGAACAATTTAGTTTCCTTAACAAAGGCTACTAAACATTAATTATGATTTTTTTTCCTCTAAAATGCTAACAGTTATTACATTCCAACACACCAGCTGCTAAGAGCAGTTTGATAGCATGCACTTTTTCCTGGCACAAATTGATAGCAGTGCAGTTTGCAACTGCCATGCTGGACTAGAAAACATACCAAGCATATATGCAGTTGTATGAACAAAACTGTGCTTCTGCCAACAAAGTGAATTTTGCATTATAAACGTAAGTAAACATGCAAAATTTTTTTAGGTAGTAAAAAATGCTTCAATACTGAGGGAATTTTCATCATGCAATTTGTCACCCAAGTCTTACTGCTTTTTCTATAACTGTAATACCACAAATACATTTCAAGTCTAATCTACTGAACATTACATAGCCTAAACTAAGGAAAGTTAAAACAGAAAAAGCAGTAACATATAGCAACTCACACAAGTATGGGAAAGAAAATTAACAAAATGCTTCTGCAATGATGTATGTTGCAGATTTTGCTTAACATCCACAGATTTTCATTTCTTTGTTGCTATAAAGTTTTAAAGCAAGACATTTCTTTATATGCCATCTACAGACACACAGCTATTATATAAAATTTTATTCTTGAACTTATTTTTGACAAAAACCGTTAAAGAGGTTCTGCCCTTAAGACGTTGTGCTTCTCATCACAACCAGGAATTACAGGAATCTCTGTCAGACTGAAACATTTCTTTTTTTCCTCAATCAAAGCCTACTGCTTGACATGCCCACTCTCTCCAGTTCTACCCCAGCCTAAGAATGAGTGGCACCCAACTACCTGCCACCCTAAAGTTCTGAAAGCACGTACCTGGCACACTTCCTGCTCTTCTGACATGCAAAAAGCTCTCAAAGTGGTCTTCTCCTAGGCAAATTCTTTCATAAAATAAGGACCCAAACTTAATTCAACTGAACAAGTGAAGATAGAGGTTGTTCATTCCCAAACAATTTTAAATGCTTGATTCACAGATGGTGGCAATTCCGGGCACTAATCACAGTCATGCTATTTCTGGACACGCACACAGAACGAAGAGTAGTATGTGGTATAAACATTATGTTAGTTGTAATTATTGTTTCTAAATTGAAAGAGTCACGTTAAAAGCCATAACTTCAAATGCTCCTGGCCAAGTAATTAGACAATGTTCTGCAATGTAGGACAGTAACAGGCTGAAGTTTGAACTAAAGTCTGCAGTAAGAGCCAATGACAGACAGCGCTATTCCTTCCTTCATGTGATCTCAGTCATGCTTTCAGTCAAGAGCCACTAAATGCTTACAAAAGACTTCTGCCTTTTCTACCAGTTAGGGCATATGCTGTTCAGCAGAGATTCCTTTCCATGCAGTGAAATTTGAAACATTTATTTTTCAAGACAGCAAGATGACTAATTAACAAACTTCTCCATACAAATGCTAACAGAAAATGTTTACAATAGCCAACCCTTGTCTCCAAAAAGGGTGTTTCAAAAAAATAAAATAAAATAAAAAAATCAGTTCAACAGATTTGAGATTCATCTCCTCTGCTTTTGACACAGCTGTGATTTTTAGCAACTAGATTACACAACAAATGTATACTGAAGTTTTATTCCCTGAACAAAAACATCAACATTTTCAAGGCAGCTGTTCACCATGACAGCTACCACAACATCCAAAGAAATCCAGCTAGCTAAAGCTAAGATACATAACAAGGAGATATAGAACGTCTGCTATAAACACATGTAAAAAATAAAAAACATGGATAGTGGCTAGACTTAGAATCTAGCCGAGAGTGGAATCCTCTTTAAAATTAGACAGGAATACACAAGTTCAGATTTTTCAACATTTGTTACTCTAAAGAATCTGATGAAAAAAGCCTCTGTAGTCCAGTGGCAGGTCTACACAACAGTCAGCACTTGAGACATAACCTTCTGAATTTTCTCCTTGAAACAATAGCTAAACCACAGCAAGATCTCTGCATCTCTAAAGCACTCTTTCTTAAAGAATATAACCTGTAATGAGGAAACACTGAAATGCAAAAACTCAGATACATTTGATGAAACATACTAAAAGCAAAGGGTTTGAAACAAAAGGGGACGTGCCTTTAAGGGGATGGGATCTTGGTTTCAGACTTACTCTGTTTGGCAACTTCCACACACTTCCTGGATTGGAACAAATATCAACACAATTCTCTGAGATGTTCCAGAAATTCATCATGTCTTAGCAGCCAAGTAAAGATTTGAGGTATTTTTCTGAGCCACAACAGTCACTTGCTAGTATGCAACTGTTCACTGCAATAAATAAAATGCTATTGGAATTCTCAGATCTCCTGCTACAAGCAGCTATGCAGACATCCTATACGTTGCTGGATTACAAACTATACATTTATGAAGTTATCCTTTCATTCCAATGTAGCACAGCAAGACCCACTTGGATTCCATGACAATCCATAGGGATTGTTGAAGAACTTGAAAACAAATTATTCCAGCAACAAATAAAAACCCCACAGACACAGCATCTCTCCACAATCAGCAAATTTCATTGAGTTATGAGGGAGTCAAAAAAAAGGGAGAACACAGTTACTCTTTAACTTTTGATAAACTACTATTAACAGAATAAAGCATTACAACAGAGATCAGAAAAAATATTATGTCAACAGTGTTTCATGACTTACTATAAAGAATGTAAAAATGTTCTTCTTCATTATTCTTTTCATGAGATGGTGGTGTAATACCACTGATGCCCAACTTATTCCTCAGAATTCATAGCTCACAGCACTAAAATATCCTTTGTTCACTCCTCTTCAAAAACAGTATTAGCACTACAGAACTACTACTAAAAACTTTCGGTAGGTGCTGGTAAGAGTTACAACAAACAACCAAAAATTCCCTTTGATCTCTACTTTTATTTGTCTTTTAAATGTCACCATAACGTAACACACAGCTCCAGTTAACAGATACTAGAACTGTTACTACTTTTGATAAAATACTCAACATTTTTCAGAATGTCAAACTTTTGACTAGTTACAAAACCAAACCCCTCTTCATGGGGATTTCTGTTTTTTTCCCCCATACTCAGTAAAACTTCTGAACACATAAAAAACAAATATAAAGGCACAGTGCCAAGATTCATTTGTTGTGAAGCTGTATACTAACTTATCCCCCATAATAATGTCACTACCTAAGATAGCATTTTTTAGAAACTCTATTTCTGCTATCAGCTCCTTGTGATAAAATCCTTATCTGCTGACCTCACTGACCAACAGCTTTGCTGAAAATCCCAGAAAAATAAAAATTATGCCCAAAAATATTACCCACTTTGTACACAATCAAAACAGCTTTTTTTAAAATTTATTTACCACAGGTGAATACTGTATGATGCACAATTTGCATTTCAAACACAAAAACATACATGTTAAACTAAAGAACTCTGCAAATCAGTAGGCTTACTTTCTGACATATTTAATTTTTAGAGCTCATGTATCACTTTTATCATTCTAACTGGAATCCCCTTCTATTTCACCTTATTGTTGCTGCATAGGATTAAGAAGTCTGCCTTCCTGCACTTTCCCCTACAAAGTACATAAAAGAAAGCAGCAAGAGAGAGTGTATCTGGAAAGCACTGACTGTGTTCTGAATAAAGCTGGAGCACAGGAGGTTCCACCTTAACATAAGGAGGAGCTTCTTTACTCTAAGGGTTACAAAGCACTGCAATGGGCTCCCCAGAGAGGTTGTGGAGTCTCCTTCTCTGGAGATTTTCAAAACCCACCTGGATGCAATCCTGTGTGACCTGTGCTAGATTGTATGGGCCTGCTCTGGCAGGTCCCTTCCAACTCCTGACATTCTGTGTGTGTGAACAAAGTGTTGAATTATGGAGTGCAGTGGAAACATTTTTGTTTATTACCATCCTGCCCTTAACACTTGCAACTCCACCTGACGTTAAAATTATTTTCTTTGGTGGCAGATTACTCCAGCTCTCTGCACTTTTTTCCTTTTAATATTTTACAACTACAATTATACGCTTATTGTGTCTTGGTTGCTATCCTCTGGCTCAATTCCAGCCTCTACAAGACCTGTCAGGCCTGTTAAGTTCTTCAGGACCATCTCAGTACAGGAGGAGAGATGCTAGGCAACTAAGAGAGCATCTACATTCCTGCAGGGAGTCAAGCAGGGTGCCTGCAGCAGGTACACTGACTGGAAGACTCACAAGAGAAGGCTGTTCAGCAACAGCCCAGGAGCATACTGAATTAAAAGGGTCATACAACCATAGCCCCAACTTCCATGACAGCATGATTTCTTTACTAAGAACAGCTGTAGTGGTCAGAGCAAAGGTTTGTCTGTGATTCTGTGCAATTACATTGCTCTTCAGACTCTCACCAATCCAATAACACCCACCTATGAAGGTGTTAACAGTGAAGCCATACAGACCTTTCCAAGGGTACACCTGTACCTCCTGTCAGGGCTGCAGGCAAATGGCCAGGCTGCCAACTAGGCCCAGGCCTGAGCTTATGCTAACTGAGCAGGACATAAGAAACTGCTGGATGTGACAGATAATGTGAGACGGGACAGAAATCACAGATGGAACAGCTGGTTTTCACAGCAAGTTATGTGAGAAACAGCCAAGCTTCACAGCTAACTATGGAGGAGTACTGGGGACCTTTCAAGAAGCGGCATCTTGCCAGGCCAGCAGTTACTAGCTAATAGTATTAGTATAAACCTGAAATTCCCTTGGGAACAGTATCAGAAGTACTTCTTTGTGTACCCATGTGACAAAGACAATGAGGAGAAAGGAATTGGGGGTGGGTCATTGACATGGAGGAAACCTGGGTTAGAGAAAGAGAGGTACAAGGACGCAAAGTGGAAAACTGGGAAAGCGATATCGAGGTATATAAATTATATGACCACTGCTTCCTGGGAATATATGCTGGGTAACTCTGCAGTTGAACACTGTAACCTCAATCAGGACAAACTGAACCTGTTGTCCTGACTATTCCACACGTTGTGAAACCTGCTTCTGTGTTCAGGGAGAATGGGAGTCTTCCTTGGCTGGCAGGGTGGATCAAGCATCCTGACATGACTCTCTCAGTTCTCATGCCAAAGCTCTGTGAGTGCCACATCCTAATACTTCCAAGAACACTCTCCCAGCTTCCCAACCTTCTGGTTTAAAGACTTGCTGAGCATGAAGTGGCACCTGTGTATTTAACAGCACTCAGCTATTTTTCTTCCATGAATCTGTCCAATGATGTTTCAAGTCACATATAACATAAGCTACAACATCCTGTGGCAAAAAAAAAAGATAAAATAAAATACCATGAACAGCATCATGAGATAAAGAAAAGCATCTTAAACCTCTACAAAACTAAGGTGAAACCAGCATGAGTGCTGATGAGTGCAATGCATTATCAATACAGAAGACAGTCAGAGAATAGTCCTTCTAAACTGTACAAATACCAAGTCTATTTAAGAAATGTGTTACCAGATTCCACATATCTGTTGTTAGCAATCATCTGTGGAAACTGACAACTTGTCTCCCAGGAACACCAGTTGCATAGCAGTGGAAATACAAATTCGCCTTATCTCTTTTACATTCCACCTCTGCTAAACTCTACCTCCACAGAAAAAAACCCACATATAAATATAACCTTTTTAAAATTATTCCTCCTAAAAATAGTTACGTTTATCTATAGCTTAGGGAAATGGCCCAGCTGTACAGTCCAGTTTGCAAAAATAAATTCTGATATGGCTTGAAGGATCTTGAATAGTAAGAGAAAATATCAGTATGATATTTAGAAACCAAGAATTCTAATATTCTGAGCAATAAAGACTAATTTCAGGTTTTAGAAACTGCAAATTGCTATGCATCCAGCTAAGGCCTCAAAGTGTGCATAGTGGGGGTAAATGGAATAAACATAAAGAGGCTGGTTGTCCTTGGTTTTTTTACAAGTGTTAAAACCTTCCCCGCTACCAAGCATTGAAAGAATAATTGAAATTGCCCTATTAGTTTTCCTCTCCAGCCCCCCACCTCCTCTCCCAGTCATTTAATGACATTACCAGTGACATTCTGAGCTTCACATACAATAACCCAAGCTACTTGTAGGTCCAACAAATCTACACAGAGTACTCAGGGTCAGGTTTTAGTCACACCGACAAGGATGAAAACAAGCAAATGTCATGAAAGAATCAGACAACTAAAGCAATCATTCAAATGTTATAACACACTGCTGTTAAGATTCATTATTTCAGTTTCCCATTAATCATGCCAATCAACAATATGTGAGAGTGAGTGTTCTCCCTCTAAAATCAACATGAATTTCACATTTCATTTGCTGAGTATTGTCACTATTCATCTCCATGGAAACAGTTGTGATGGAAAAAACCTCACTGGTATATTGTATCACCGGGTGAATCAGACATGAAGACTCTAATTAAAGATGACTCTGGCTAAATATACACACAGCCTGCAAACCAGCAATACTAATAACACTTTCAAAATACTCTTAAAATGCAAGCAGAGTTTTGTTAAAACTATTAAGACTGTTTCGTGGACAGATGCAAAGGTTTACAGTAAAGACTATACCAATCAAAACCCTCCTTTACTTAAACCAAAACAGTTAAAAATTCTTGCTGACACAGTGTCTATTGTGTATACTTTTAAATAACAGCTGACAAGTGATAACAATTAAGACACTGCAAACTTGTACATAACTACATATTCAATGCACTGCACAAACCTTCCACATATAATGAGACTTACATTTTCTCCAATGCTTGCGGACATCCCATGACATTTATCACTAACATAATTTGCAGATATACACACACTCAAAGAGGAAATAGGGCCTGGGCATACTGCTATGTAATAACAAGAAAGTGCTGCCATGAACTGCCCTCCATAAAGCCATCCTAGCTTTTCTCTTGGGTATTTTCACAGCTACCTGACTGTTCTTTAAACCATTCACTTACCACTTCCTATGGTATTCAAAAAAACCCCACACCAAATACAAAGGAACATGAACTAAATCCAAAAAATCCAATGATGAATTTTCCCATCACAGTATCTCATTTTCAGCCTAAGTAGTCACTCTACATATTAAGGGATTACTTAAGGATGAAAAGTGTTCCAGAAATTTCAAGCTGACAGCCAAATCCCAAACAGCTTCATAAGCACCCAGCTCCTATCTTGGTATCCATGTTAATTAGAATAAATTTTTAAAAGTCTCTTTTTCTTAAAGAATTTTATTTAATGAATATTAATATTAATGTAGACCAAGGAAAAAAAGTCTCTACTTAAGTTGAAAATTACATCAAAGTTACATGACATTTCAAGGTCCAAAAAAATAGTGTATGAAGTTTAAAGAGGGGGAAGGTGTCATACACGAAGAACCCCTATTAACATGGTCTATTTTTGGATGCAGCAGGACTTCATAATGGAGTCTCTTCAAACACAAGCCACTGTATCTTTGGGAAAAAGCTTCTTAACTCAGGCACATAGCCCCTCTAATGCAACTGTTCTGTTCCCAGGTCCAGTGCTAGCTTGGACTCCACTCCTCTTCCACCTTCTGCACCACACTTCATTGCACAACATAAACATCTCCTACATGTCCACGTGAATTTAGGCATCTCTAAGAAAACTGAGATTCATGCATTCATAGTAGCAAAACAATAAGCCACCTCCAATGCAAACTGTACGCTATCAAAAATTCACTTGTGGGTTTCCTATTAATGAAGATGATAGCACATGATATAGTCATTATTGTCAAATTGATAGTATTTGGAGTCTGACATATTAGTCTGATGCAGGACACTAAGTTCTCATAGGTACAGCAACACAATATATATTAAGTGTAAATATAAGTAAGTTAGGTAAGAAACATGCTTCAAATTTGACATCCAGAAAAGACTACTGGGAGGAAAGATCTTTTTTCCCCACTACCGTATCAAAAGGTATTAAAACCTTTTCTGCATTACTTACTGCATTCTACATTCAAAAATTTTAAGTCCACTAATTTAAAGAGGTTTATCAGCTCAGAAGTATGCACTATTTACAAATCATGTGATGTACATAGTTATGCAAAATTTTTTAAAAGCCAATTTCCTAAGAAGTGAAATTCAAAGCCATTACCAATGACAGATGCAACTATTTTGTTGCAACACCAGCATAAACATGTCTTATTTTAAATTTTTTTAAAAAATGTGCAGAGGTTATATATGCAAAATTATACCCAAATTATTATGAAGATACCATAGTTATTGAAAACTAATAAACCTGGACATGAATGAACTGAGAACAGAATAACTGGCATCTCAGGTATTTCCCAACTACTGCAAAACAAGACATGAGATATATTCAGGAAGGCAGAAAATTCACAAGCACAGAAAGGAAATACATGCAATATGATATGTGGAAGTTATCACAGCAAGGCACTATTAACCAAAATGAAAAGCAACTCCAAAGAAGTTTATCTTGCAACAGTTAGTTAATATAGGTTTCAAAATTAACACAAGTAATTTGGGAAGATGTTTGATATGATGCATTTCAAAATATATACCCATGTGTTGTAAGATGATCAAGTCTGTGCAGAACTGAGTAAATAAATGACCCTCTTGCTCTGGAACACTTCTGCTGACTTCTCAAACACTTGTAAATAGTCTCCATCAGGATAAGGACAGTAAAGTAGAAAGATGTAAGATTTGACAAAACATGACAATTCTATTCTCTTTTTTCATGTCAAATTATGTCTAATTGAGAGCAGTTTTGGATCACTAACAAAATTAGTTCCCTTAATTCTGACTTCTAATACTTGACTATTTTGATGTTAATACTTTTTGATTTTGTTTCACTAAGACTTTTTACCTATAGCATTATGAAGCACACAGGGAAGTTTATTCCAGAAGTATGCAGGCTGTTATACAACCTATGTAGTTTATTTTCTATGTTTTCTAACATTAAACATTATGCATATTTGTTATGCAATACAACAGAATTGTATTGTTATAAAAAAGTTCTTGAAGATTATTTCATTTCACAATGAAATAAAAGCACATTTAAAAGACAACATTAAAAAAAAAAAACCCACACCCCCCAAAAAAAACCCAAAATCAAACAACAGTATGTAGAAAGATGTTTAGGACTTTTCTATCCTACCAGAAGTCTATTTTGGGATGCTTATGCAAATGCATCATAGTTCTAAGAACATATATAACACTAAAAACATAAGAACTACCTTTTGCTTGACAGGAAGTACAAAGTCACATAAAAATTAAAGAACCTTTGCTTTACAACCCTAATGTGTATTTTTCCAAATAGCTTAAGCATTTTGGTAAGATATCCTCCCTGCAAAAAGTTTTCAATTATTTTATAAACTTGAAATGCTTATTCTCAAAAAGAACCAGCTACATTATTACAAGCTAATACAATGCAGTGACACATCACTGTAGCTTTAATAATGAGTCTCATCAACATTTGCATTAATAGTCTCTTTTTAGCTGTTCAGCGGGATTTGTATGGAGTTCCTTTTTTGGTAAAAACTTCCATAATTCAAGAGATTGAATATCAGAAGGGTCAGAATTTTAAAAAGAAAAACAGAAAAAAGAAAAAAAAGGAAGAAAGAAGAAAGAAAAAAAAAAACAAAAACCCCACCACAACAAGCAAACAACAAACCTTTCCTGCACATTCAGAAGTTTGAGAGACTACACTATAACCCCCAAACCAAGCAGCTGATTTAGAACACACAACAGTGATTTTCAAGGCAAAGAACTGTGGACAGACAGAGAATGGTTTCCTTCTCTCTACTTGGAAACTTGTACTAGTTTGCCCACATACGAAGTAAGCCCTAAGAGATAAGCAATTGTAGTAGGCCACTGCAATGCTGAGCTGTCCTAAAATATATCCTCATCGTTTACAGAGATCATGCAAAGTCTTCAGGTCTTTAATGATGTACAGTGAACTAAAGGACTAATTTCACATTGTAACTAAAGATCTTTCAGTCACATCTCAAAAAACATCTAGAAATACATACATAAAAAACAGGTAACTGTAAATGTTTATTGTACTCCCCATGTTAATAATTATGAATTACTTAATTCATAAGTTGCCAACAAGGAACATTTCCTGTTATCAGCCAAGTAATATCCTGGCCAGTGGCAACTGTATAACTTCTGTAGAAATACAGCAGATCACATCTACCTTGCAGATTCTTATATTGCATTATCCAGGTACCTAAAGATATGCCTATGTACTATGTCAGTTAAATCTGGTCTGTATCTGCTGCCATGCTATGGTAAGATTATGCAAAAGCAAACCAAAACTACAGCCAATTTTTTTGGTGGCAATCTTGTAAATTCTCTCCCCCTTAACGTCTTTCCAAACTGCAAATAAAGTGAAGCAAAGTATTATCCTACACTGTCCTCCTCTAAGATCTGCTCCACATTGCATATGTTAGTGCAGGGAATACATACCATCACTATATACCTCAACAATGCTTATTTTAGGTAATGGTAGAATATGTATTGCTTACTTAAAAAACTGCCAATTACAGGGAGGTACAGAAGAATGATCATCAAGGAAAGAAAAATTTATGACAGTAAATATACAAGTCAGTCTTTTTTCCTACCTTATCTCCCTTATTCCCCGTTGTGATCTGTTTAAGGGGAAGGAAATACTATTATCTTCCTTGAGACTATCCACTCCAAAAAACTGTCAGTTGATGAACACTGATTATAGCCACGGAATGGAAAGAAAACAGTGCCCAAATAGCAGCTGGGCATTTTTGGTAGTTTCAACAAAGGTTTCATTTCCCTCATTCTTACAAAACAAGTGCTACCAAACTGAAAGAGCCTTTCAGTTCTAAGGATCAGAGAGGTTTAGGAAAACAAAGCAATGATGAAAAGTAGACATATTCTAGAAAGAAATAATATAGTGTGATGAAATATTTTTACCTCAGAGAGCCCTTTGACCAAGGCAAGAGATAAAAAATACTTTTTAGAGAGATATATATATATATAAAAATGCCCTGGTTCTGGGGAGACAGACAAAGCAGAGAAGTCCTTTAATATAAAAAAAGCTTCTATAGGATGTGGAGAGAAACACATGCAGACAGCTATCTTTGCAGATGTTCTCAAACATCAAGATACAAACAAAATATTTAAGGTCTTCTGTGCAAAACCTGTTGTAGAGAATTTTCTGGCAGCAACCATGTGGCACAACCAGTGCATTTGCAATTTATTTATTGCAGCTTGTTTCTATTCTGCTTCAAAATCGCTTGTTTCTGTTGAAAAGCCCTCAGCTCCAGTATGCTTATTTATATGGAACACATATTCTTGAAATAATCACTAAGTACCCAGAGCTTACAGACAAGCACATTCAGCAACTATGTACACCTGTATCCAGTAGAGGGCAGTTTATATATATATATCCCCCAAATTACAGTTCAGAGGTGGTTTACCTTTAGTGGTCAGCAGATCTGCTGCCTTAAGACATTTTCTGAAGAAAACAGGGAGAGGACTACAAGTGGTGTTTTAATATAGACAAACAAAATTTGGCACACACTTTCAGATTCTTACACACCAAAAACATTCTCAGGATTCACCATCACTAATAAGTCAGTGGACTGTATTGTACGGGGGGGGTTCAAATTAAGAGAATTATCTCAAGAGAGTCTTAACTTGTCTATATTTCAGACTTGAGAGAAACAAAACGTTGTATATATTTAGCCTAGGTTTTATAAGCTTACATTTCTAAAATAAACTTCTCAATGTGTAATTGAGTTTCTTTAATAATTTCAGACCAGCTTTAAATTTTGGTCCTACTAACCTATGGCTAATTGTTTAGCCATTTTATTTACCATTTGCTACTTACTTTATTTACTTTTATTTACTCTTTTCCTTAGACTTACCACTTGAAATAAAGGTGTAAAAGTGTTAAGCATTCCCAAAGGAAAGAAAAGAAACCTTCAAAAGTTATTTTAGCTTTTGAATAAGCAGGTTTTTTTAAATATATTTTATATTACACTATTTCTAACTGTAGTGCACAGCCCTGATTAACTAGCAGAAGCATACAGGTGTCACGATCACACTTCTTCCACACCAAAAAAAGAAGAGACCAGTGGGGAAAAAAACCCCAGACATCTAGTATACATTAAGACAGACAACAGCCACTACAGCCCTTGTACCAAGTCATGTAATGAAGCATCAGTTCTTAGCACCACTCAAGGAGCAATTCTGATACATCCTAGGACTGCCAGTATATTTCCAGGGGCCATTTTGGCAGACAGGCCAAAAATGGCCTGTCCCTTTGGCTATGCCAACAGAACAATTTCTGCAGCAATTTTATAAACAGCAAGCTGAACACAGTCACTAATACATAAAAAAGAAAAAATTTTTTTTAAACTAGGACACAATCTCAGGCACATTCCTCAAATAAAGAGAAAAGCAGAAAACATTTAAAAAAAAAAAATTTATAACAAAGAACTTCTTACAAGGAGAGTATCTCCTCCTATCAGATAATGCAGCTTCTAACAGCTTTGCCAAGGTGCCTACCCAGCAGGATGGAAGGGTCACCAGCATTCCAAACACAAGAGACCCTCTTCATAACATGCTTTTCATGTCTGCATTAACAAACAAGATTCAGCTCATAGATGCGGACATTCAGGATGGTCAGGCACACACCAGATCAACATGAAACTTGATATCACAATATGTACCACAGAACTTAACTCATTTTCTCTCAGAGTATGCACAGAAAAAGTCTTTTAAAATTTGATCAGATGAAATAATTACTACGGAGCATTACGGTTTCTGGTGAGAGTTTGTTTGTTAGTTTGAAGTAATGGCTTTGAAAGCTAAAGAGCAAAGTCAAGAGTGCACTATGTAACTTCAGCAGAAGTGACAGCTTAAGAGTTTCAAATTCCTGCCTCTTATTCCTATCTGGACTGTCCCTTTGGCCATGCCAACAGAACAATTTCTGAAGAAATTTTATAAACAATCAATAAGTCAAACACAGTCACTAATCTGTAGAAAATAATTTTTTTAAAGCTATCAGAAACAGTAAACAAATCCAACTTACACTGCAGCTCCACAAACTGCTGTACTGGCACAGACAGGGGGGTGGCCTTGGTATGGGAACAAACATCCAGTAATGGGAAGAAAGAACAGCAACTGCTACAAAAGGAAACAAATTTCTTATGTCATAATTTCATGTTCAATATTGCCAGACAATGCTGATTTATCTTCTGATATAACTTCCTATCAAGTTGCAAGAAAGAAAGAATACATTTTAATGAAATAAGTAATACAGGATACAGTCAGCAGTCCCTAATCTTTGTAATTTAAAAAAAAAAAAAAAGTAAGAATAGGGAAATATGGAGCTCTAAAGATGACTTTACCCACTGTGGGATGTGAGAATCAGGGTTTATTATTAAAATATGACTCAATGACCAAGGGGATATTCTGTATAAGATATGTCATGTATGCTTGGAAATTCAGAGCAGAAATACAAAACTACACTAACATTCGCTGAGCCTGGTTCACATCCCTCTTGTGTGATTTCTAGTAGCATTGCCATAAAAAAATTAGTCATGTCCCTGGAACAGTTTGCAGATTGTGAAGCCTAATATACTATCTATCTGTAATTAGAGTCTTGCCTATATTAGTCAAGATGTAACATCAGGCATTGGAAAATGATACTGGAATAGGAAGCTTTACTTGTAAAGGTCTCTAGAATAACAAGGTCCACTTCAAATAGTACATAAGAGAAAGCAGCATCTGTAAAAGCTGCAGTTACTTCAGAAAAAAAGTCCATCTGGACAAGCTTCCAACAGACACTCCTGTCTCTGATTCTGCCCTAAAAATAAAATTTCCAAAATAATGCTCCACAGATCGAAAGTCTGGTTTTGTCCTTGCCAATGATTTCAATGAATGAAAAAAACCAACACAAAACAAAAACACATCCACAAAATATATTCAGTGGTTACTCTATTTTTTTTTACATTAGAAATGGAGAAATAGACCTAAGGGAGTGTCTGCTGCAGAAGGCAGGTCTGGGAATTACAATTTTTAAAGAACATCAAAAACACTACAAGAGACAGAACACGGCAAAAATAAAGATGGTAGAAACATGGCAAAAATAAAAGGAGTTATTTGACAGGAGGGGGAATAATCCTCATTCAAGATTATATCATGAAGGCAAGTGCATCTGTAACTGTGGATCATCCAATTACATACTATTAAAATTAAGACTTTATCAGCAGGAAATTGATTTGCCTGATCAACAAACATTCCAGTTTAAAGGATATTTTCCACAAGTGTCATTAAATAGCTGCTCAGTATAACAAACTCATTTTACAGCTGGTTTAAGAAATTCATTACAGGAAACTAACACACTGAAAAGGTTTTCTTTTACTTAGCAAAATACAAAATTAAACTCTTCAAAGTCTCACCTTTGAGGGCAACATACATGGTTCTTTCATAATACATGATTCTTTCATAATACATGAAAGAGCTTTTCAACTCAACAGGTAGATGTGTTTTTTTTGTTACATAAAAAAAAGTATACAGGAACCACCATTGGGATTGAAGCAGTAAAGGAAAACAAGGAAAACCTAAATTCTGCATTAAGGAAAAAGGACTACTACCACTACTGATAATTGAAAAGCTATGTTTAAATAACCTCTCTGCTGGATCAAAGGAGTTACATTGTTAGTATTGTTTTTGAAAGAGAGTGCATTTTTAGCATTCTTAATTTTCTTCCATGTAATATATATTCTGGACATAAAAATACCAGGGCTTCTAGGGACACAGTTCAATTTCTAGCTGGGCAAATCTGCCTTTTAATCTAGCTGAAAAATATGAATTCCTCCAAGACTTTCTTGTCCCTTGCTGGCAGGCAGCACTAAACAAATAGAAGATCTTCTATTCAATCCGGTGAGAGTTTCTAGTGCTCTCACATCGGAAGTATGCTTGTTCTATGGGAGTTTCAGACAAGGACAGGTAGTAGGCAATATTCATAACAGGAAACATTGAAATGTCCAGGTTGGAAGGGACCTCTAGAGGTCATTTAGTCCAACCCCCCTGCTGAGAGTAGGGACATCCTCAACTACAGCAGACTACTGTCAAGCCCACCTTGAACATCTCCAGGGATGAGGCCTCAACTACCTCCCTGGGCAACCTGTTCCAGTGCTCCACCACACTCATGGTAAAGAACTTCCTCCCTATTTCTAATCTAAATCCACTCCTTTCCAATTTAAAACCATTGCCCCTCCTCCTTTCACTCCAGGCCTTTGCAAACAGGCCCTCTCCAGTCTTTTTGTAAGCTCCCTTCAGGTACTGGAAGGTGGCTATTAGGTCTCC
>JANIJG010004658.1:0-65792 GCA_024611175.1 Megaceryle torquata | reverse complement strand
TGGCCTTCTGGGCTGCAAGCACACACTGGCTGCTCATGTCCAGCTTCTCCTCTACCAGCACCCCCAAGTCCTCTTCTTCAGGACTGCTCTCTATCACCTCCTCCCCAAGCTTGTATTGATAGTGGGGATTGTTCTGGCCCAGGTGCAGGACCTTGTATTTGCTCTTGTTGAACCTCATGAGGTTCACCTGGGCCCACCTCTCCAGCTTGCCCAGGTCCCTCTGGATGACATCCTGTCTCTCTGGTGTATTGACAGCACCACTCAGCTTGGTGTCATCTATGAACTTGCTGATGGTGCACTCAATCCCACTGTCTATGTCATTGATAAAAATGTTAAACAAGACAGGCCCCTTTATGGACTCCTGAGGGACACCACTTGTCACTGCACAAAGTCCACTTTGGAAAACAAAGATCTAGTTGCCTACTATTACTTTCTACAAAGACAATTCAGTAGTACACATTCTGTTTTTTAAAGGGTAGATAATGGTTGAGTAAAGGAAGAGTTCATGCTTTTAAGGGCACACCCTTCTCAGATTGACCACTGAAGCCACTGATTGTGAAATAGGATCCAACAGTCAAACAAAAATATTTAGATTATATTAACAGGTATTAATACTTTGTCACTTAAAGCTGAAACTTCCTCCTTAATTGTTATTTCTCTAATACTATGTTTTAAAGTCTAATCGTTAAGAGTACTATTCAGCTCAAACAGTAAGTTCATATTTCTCTTAGCAGAATTAAAATGATCCTCATGACTGACTAGAAATACAATTGTAAAAAGCTGCTTAAAAAATGCTTTCCAACCCTGCACAGTAATATGAGCCATATGGTTTATCAGTGATACTTTTCTGAATCCCTTTTACTTTGCCATATCTTGTTTAATTGTAGTGAAATAAAAACACTATGCTACTAATAGGTCCACTAACAAAGCCTATACTAAAAACATTCTCTCCTCTGCTCTTCACATCTATTTGAAACTTGTGCATCCCTATAGTTAGGGATAGGGTGATCTCTCTCTGAGAGGATGGCTAGAGTGGAACTAGCATGCACATAGAAGCAAGAACAGGCAGCAAAGACAAAAGCATCACCCATTAACAAGAACCAGACTTTGGTTTTCCTCAACATAAACGTTACAATAAAAAAATCTACAGGTATTTTTAGGGCAAAATGAAGTCCAGGAAACAAGTCTTCTGGTGGATTGGTAAAGTCAACTTAGTGAAAGACAATACAGAAGACTGAAACATTCCATCCAATTTTTTTGTCCTATTGTCATGTTTTAACCTCTCCTGACAGATAAACATGATGCAGCCACTCACAAGCTGCCTTCCCATCTCCCTCCACACACCCCTCTTGTAGTATAGGAAGGAGAAGCAGGAGGAATAAAAAAAAGGGGAGACCATGGGGGTTGACATAAGGTCAGTTTAATACAACACAAAGAGAGAATAAAACAACAGTACTAATAATAGCACTAATTAAATGATAGACAAAGCAATTAATAAAAGCCAGGAAGGCTCTACCTGTGCCCAAGATGCCAACTTTCTCAGTTCTGGCTACACTGAAGCAACTTGAAAACAGATGCCCCCATCCTAGGCCCACCCTCCCCTTCTATAGGGCCATAACTCAGTGTAGAATCAAATACCCCCATGGCTGTTTTGTTTTTATCCTGGCTGTGGCCCCTCCCAGCTGCTTGGGCCAGCAGCTGCTGGTGATAATTAACCCGAACCAAACCCAAGACATCAGTACTTGCTCCCAGATAACTACAGGTATCAGGAGGGTTTAGGAAAGAGGGAAGAAGCCAACAGTATGGGACCAGCAGTTTAGGAATCCTTATCAAAGCTGTATTCAAAGCCTCAGGGCTAGATGGCATTCAACTAAGGCAGGTGAAAAGGCTGACCACTGTGATTATGAGACTGCTATCAGCTATCAAAAATACCAACAGTTTGAGGGGTCCTAAAGATCAGAAAAAGGCTAATCCCTAGGGCAAAGTGAAGAGACCCATGGAACAATTTGGACAACCTGGTTTACAAAGTACCCGAGAAGATCATGGAGCATCTGCTCCTTGAGACTCTCCAAACACACGGTGGACAAGAGAGTAACTAGAAAAAAAAAATCATTTTACCAAGGACAAACAAATTATGTTTAACCAACCTGACTGCCTGCTTTAATGACATGACCACGTAGGTAGCTAAAAGAAAAGCTATGGATTTAATGTAACCAGATTAGTCAGGTTTTTGGCACCATTTCACACAGCACTGTCTGGAAGCTGAGAAGCACTAGAAGAATTGTTAGGTAGACTGAAAATTAGTCAAAATTGTCTAGATGAAAAAGTAACAAAAGATTCAACATTCACTTAGCAGCTCGTAAAGACCAGAATACTAAAGGGGTCATTACTGGGGACCAGATGGTTTAATTATTTTTTTTTTTCTTTTACAAGTCAGCACCCTGAATGATGATGAAAAAGCCTGCACTTCAGGAAATTTGTAGAGGGCTTTAAATTGGAGGGAGTAGCTGAACTGATGAATGTCAGAGACTCATGTCAGAGACCTTGAGAAACTTGAGGACCAAGCAAAATTACGAGTGCCCAGTAGATCAAGGCAATTTACTGTTCCTTTCCATTATGCACTCATGACACTGCACCTGGGACAATGTGTTCAGTTTTGGATCCCCCAACTTAAAAGCATCATTGAAGAACAAGGAAAAAAAAAAAAAGCAAGGGTCCAGTAGTTAGCACCAAGATGGTCAGAGGCCCAGAACACATCCATAAAGACAGATTGAGGGGGTTGAGCTTATTCAGTCTGGCAAAGAGGAAGCTCAAATGTCACTTAATAGCAATTTACCACTATCTGAAATAGAATTACAAATTTGATGGGACAGTAGCAATAACAATGGGGCTTGGCTGTTAAGATTGAACATAAGACCTCCAAAGGTTCCATTCAAACGATTTCTATAATTCCACAGGACACTGTTCTACAAAATTTAGAAACAATGCTGACTCATATTAAAAGGCAGGCAAGATTTAAACCTCTACAAACATATACTGATGGATAAGCTACTTAAACAATGCACCCATTGTTAAGGAACTCAGTCATCCTAGATAAGTATGTTAGCAAGACCTGAGTTCAGGGGACTGCAAAGAGACTTTTTTTTTTTTTGAAGCCGAGAAGCTTTTTTGTTACTTTTCTCTTGTTAAGAGTCATTATATGGTACTTTGTTACCCATCCAAGTCTCAGATCTGCAAGAAGCAGGAGTATTTTGTGTTACAACATGAACGAATACCACTGAAACCATTCCACCTTAAAATTACTTTCAAACATGCAAAGGCATGATGTAGCCAAAAAAAAAAAAAAAGTCTTTATTAACAACATAGAAGAAGTAGTCAGCACGTTTGGACAGTCTTTTTCATCATTTATAGCAATCAACTATTATTACTAATATTTTTTAGAAGAATTTGCTTACAGTGAAATCACTGACAAGTACTGTGTCAACTGGTCATACAGACAACAATCTAGAGAGTTGAGCAAACATTCAGCACTATTGCATTCCTGGAACAACAGAAAAGTTCCTTGTCCTGCAAGATGTTAAAACAAGCATTCAGTTGTACCTTCAATAACACTTAACCAAGCTGAAGGAATAAAGTAACAGAAATATACAACTGCCATCCATCCTTTCTTACAGACAGTATTACACCCTTGTGTCTTGTCACTTTTAAGCTGTTTTGAAGCTGTTATGATTTGTTTGTTTTCATATTATATACAAAGGCATTGCAAAATGCCCACATAATGATAAAGGGTTTTTATCAAAAATTACTTCAGAAATTTCAAACATGCCAAAGTCCTGCTTAGCATTATAAGAAAGTTTTACATTTCATACATGCACTTTCTCAAAACTGTCTTTTGATATCACCTCTCAGCTAATTGTAAATCTCTTAAGCAGAAAATGAGCAGAACAAGGAGTTGCATTTGCTTTTAAACCAGTGCCTACATCATCTGCAGAACACAGACCAACAAATAGGTCTCACAAAAAGCACCACAAGCACCTTTCAGTGTCCAAACTGTCTTTCATGAAATATTAACACATTTTTGAGGTCAAGAAAGCGTAAGTGATTCTTTGCCTATATATACTCTAGACCTGTTCTGGGTATTAAAGATCTCCATGGCAGCACTACCCCACACTGGTAACAAAAAAACTGCAAAATAAACCCAAACCTTTAAAATAGACCATGAAGCAAAATAAACCAAATTTGTTCTGTCAGTCTCTTGCATAAAACTGCAAGCTGCAACTCTTCTTGAAAAACATAGGCTCCCTTTAACAAAACAACCCATACTCTGCCAAATTTACGATGGCAAAATTTCTTACAGAGTAATAACCAGACCAGCTTTGTTATCTCTGATGGGGGGGGGGAGAAGGAAAAATCATATTTTGACAAGTAATCTGAAGTGATGGGGTTCTGGAGAGCTATGTTCAAATAAAAAATCCTCCCCAAGCTTGTATTGATAGTGGGGATTGTTCTGGCCCAGGTGCAAGACCTTGCACTTGCTCTTGTTGAACCTCATGAGGTTCACCTGGGCCCACCTCTCCAGCTTGCCCAGGTCCCTCTGGATTATATCAGTGTCTCTCTGGTGTACTGACAGCACCACTCAGCTTGCTGTCATCTGTGAGCTTGCTGATGGTGCACTCAATCCCACTGTTTATGTCATTGATAAAAATGTTAAACAAGACAGGCCCCTTTATGGACCCCTGAGAGACACCACTTGTCACTTCCCTCCATCTGGACTTTGAGCCGTTGACCACTACCCTCTGGATGCGGCCATCCAGACAATTCCTTATCCACTGAATGGTCCAGCCATCAAATCCGTATCTCTCCAACTTGGCGAGTAGGATGTTGTGGGGGACAGCGTCAAAGGCCTTGCAGAAGTCCAGACAGATCACATCCATAGGTCGTACCTTGTCCAAGATGCTTATTTTGAAAATACTTAAATCTGTTTCCCATAGAATAATTGGTATCTACCCTAAGAAAATTTTTTCCCATGCCTAGAGACCAAACTGTAGTAGAATGTTGGCTGTATATAGCATGAGAAGCGTATATTGCTAAAATCTCAAGGCCGAGATTGGAAGCAGGGGAATGGGCATCAAGAATAGTGCCAAGCTTTCTATCCATCTACTACTAAACTGGCAAGAATTTGTACTACTTGAGGAAAATAAAACTGAACTCTTCTACTTACTTCCTTGCCAAAATTAGGGTGAAGTCTGTAGCAGAAGGCAATAAGCCAGTGTTTACAGATGGCCAACGTGCTGTGCAACCATGTTCTGGCTAAGATTTGCATTTTCCTACACAATACTATGAAAGAATGATGCTACAGATGGAAGTGCATGAGCCAAGGTCTACCCTAGAGTCCTGAAATCCACAGCTAAAACAAATATAGTCGTTCAGGTTATTATTTATTTACAGGTATCTCTGACGTCATGAAACCTGTCATGTGTCTGAGACTGCTGAATGCACATTATGCACACACCAGCCTACAATACAGGTCTTTCACCACACCCAGCTAAGTCAAATGCCTTATCAGTATTTCACACCTAGGCTAGTTATGGCACAGACTCTGCCTTCATCTCTAAAGGCAAAAGAATGTGTGGGAGATGGAGGCGATACTTTTTGCATTCACCATCATCACACTCCATCTTCACATTGACTGTACTTTTTTCCCCCACCTTTATTGAAAAGAGTTTCATATTCAAATCAAATCTTTCATTTATGAAATGCAATTCCCCAGTTCAATTTCTCTAGCTGCTCTTCAGCCAGGGATGCTTTCTCTTTGCTACTCCTGATATCTGACCCAGATATATGACTCTGGTTCTAAAAACACATGCATAATTTTGATTTGTAAAGCTTACTGAATATAAACGCTGTCAATACCAATCATAAACAAGTAGCACAGCATATGACAGCAGAGTAACACTCCATGAGAAATTAGCATACTAGATAAATCAGACTAAAGAGTTTACAAGTTCCTCATCTTGAAGTAGTTCACTACTGAAAGATTTTCAGACCTGTATATAATTCTCAGTATCTTTTAAAGCATCAACAAAATCTTACTATAAGTGATTTGCAACTAAAGTTACAGATCTCTTTTTGTACTGAATTCACATCTGTTATAATCTGAAACTAAAGTTTATTTACCATCTAAGGTGGAGAGATGCTCACTGTTAGCTCCGTAGGTCCTGCAATGCAGCCAGTCTACTTGCATGCTCTGACCACTGACAATTATACAGAGAAATATGTGCTGTTATTCTGTGGTCTGCCAACTGCCTTCACTTGTTGCCTCACCACTTAAAAGTGCAATCCTATGAAGATTTACATATTCATTTCCCTTGAAAGCACCAACCTGTTTAAATGAAGTTAATGGGAAAATTCACAACATAATGTTAAATATGTGGAAGTACGAAGCCTTCATACAGCTTTTCCACTCCTAAATTTAGAACATTTAAGCAGCATTTTTTCTAGTGTAAATATACTTACAACTGTATTTAAGCATCCAGAAAACAAATCAGACAGTAATAGTCCTTCCTGATCCAAAATATGACTTGCATCGCAATAGCATTTAGTGGTCCCAAATTAGATTAGGATTTGTAATAAAATAAAAAAAATTAAAAAAAAAAAAAAATCAGACAAGACACAGACAGACAAGTACAAGCAAAAAATGGTTGTATTACATAAATAAGACCAAAGAGTGTGATGCTTTGCATTCATATTAATTCCAATTTGGGGACAGAAACAGTTTGTGTTTATTAGGAGATTTTTCTACAAGGAGCTTAGAAGGCAGCATAATAACCCTCACCATTCAATTCCTCTCAAGTCTTTGCATTCTATTTCTGTCTGTGACCAGCACCAAGCATGCAGCCTATTCTTACACAGAAGCATATCCAGTGATTCATACAGTCTTAGGAAAGCGAACCACATTCACAACTAAAGACAAAAAGAATCCAGCTGTTTTCAACCTAATCTATAAGAAAACTCCTTTCTGACCCACAACCAATAACTCTGAGCTTAAAACGAGAACTACCAGTAAGGCCACAGAGCTTTTGAAATCAATAAGAACAATGGGAAATTCTCAGGTTTTGTGGCAATCAATACAAAATGTATTTTCACAGAATCACAGAATGTTAGGGTTGGAAGGGACCTTGAAAGATCATCTAGTCCAACCCCCCTGCCAGAATAGGATCACCTAGAATAGGTCATAATTTTACATTTTACAAAGTAAAAAAGTGTTTTTCGAGATTTCAAAAAGAAAACAGTAGAACCATTAAATATTTGCCATTTGCTGAGTTCTTTTTTTCATATCCTGGCAACTATAGGTGCTAATTTCTATAAAATTATGTAAAAATATAAAAGGCACATGCTACACTGATTCTCAAAATAGCAAAGTCTTTTGACACCCACTGTAAAAAGTTACTCAATCACTTCTACATACTATTACTACAAAGACCAGAAGTGCAAATTTTATCTGAGTGCAGGCTAAATTTGAAGCCACTGTAATAATATGCATAATTAAAATTACAATCTCATAACTTCATTTATGCCTACTACTTGCAATATGAAAAGCAGTAAGTAATACAGAAGCTTTTTTGTATTCTCTGATGTTAACCATGATAGCTTCCAGAAAGGATCCCTACATCATTCTGTTGGTAAATGCCTCTACATAGAAGTCTGACAATTTATTCCAACTTTTTTTTTTTTTTTTTTTTTTAATTTTCTTATTATTAACCAACTATTAAAAAGTGAAAGGACTTTGCCTCTTATTGAAGGCCAGTTTATCTTCTCTTTAGGAGTCTTTTGAAGCATTCTGAAAATGTGACTTTATTATGTCAAATCAGTCATATTGAAGGCATCATGAGACATTTAAAAAACCTTCAAGCAAACTGAACAGAACTAACCTCAGGAAAAGCTCTTTCAACTCTTCCCCAATATACTAGTAGATATGCTGGAAACATATTAATCACTGCTACAGCTTCTGAAATGTGAGCAATGCAGAATTCAGATTTCCTGGTCTGAAGTTGCTAGAATGACCACCAGTATTTGCTTAGAAAAAAACAACCAAACAACACTTCCTTTCAGAGTTCTGTTACTTCAGAGTCAGTTCTGTTACTAAAACCCTTCAATGGGAAAGTCAGGTCATGTTTATAAAACAAACAAACAAAAACAAAACCAAACAAACTAACAAAACCCCAAACCAAACCAACCAAACCAAAACCAGCAAAACAACAGAACAAACAAAAAGCCCTACAAACCCAAAAAACAAACTCATTCATGCTTTAGCATGGTAAGGTCCTTCATCCTCTTTATAGAGAGGACTAGTACAAAGAATACATTTAACATGATGGTTTTATTTTCCTCAACTGATCCTTTTAGGTCTTGAACATCTATTGGCCCCCACCAACACTTTGATAAGCTTTCTGCTCCCTGATATACATGAACAATGGTTATTATTAGGCATTATGCCTTCAGCAAGTTGATTCTCAACCTTCTTTTTTGGGCTTGCCTTATTTAGATTTGCATTTAACTTGACAGTATCTCTGATCTATTTCCCCCCTTTGCATTAGATCTTTTTATAACTAATAACTTCCTTTCCCCTGAAGTTCCAACATGTCAGCTTTTCTTTTTTTTCGGTCTTCTGATATTGTATCAAAACCTGGGGAAACAGAAGAGTACTTTGTAGCTCTTAGAAGGGGCTTACATGATGGATGCTTACTGGTTCCACACTGAGGGAAATACAGGACCACTCCACACACCTTCACAGTTTCATTTCCACAGAATGGAAATAAAGATACGTAGGTTGAATGGAAGGTGCAAGGCACTGAAACAGTCTTCTGATCCAGATAAAACTGAGACTAATACACTGTGCCATTCAAAGTAGCTAGAGGTCAGCTAATTGAAGCTTTTTCATTTGCACCACGTTGCAGTTCTGAGTCTAACAGAATGACTTCAAACAGACTGCACAGTATCACAAAGCATTCAGCCACTCTCCCCTACTTCCCTTTTAGCTAGTTGCCTTGCTTTTATATATTCTTGCTCTGATTTCGGGGAATTTTTTTTTCCCTTTTAGGCAAGATAAACCTGACTAAAAATTACAGAGTACATCTTCTGTAGTTAGCAGATCCTAAGTGAAAAGTTGTTTCTCCTCCTACAGTTTGCCAAATTACTTTTTCCTAGAAGCACTCACTATAATACCTATAATTTTGGTATTTGCATTCTGCACCAATGTAATCTTAACCCATTGCATGGGAGTAATCCGATTTCCTTTTACAACTAAATTTTTCTGCATTTTTGCCCCTAGAGTAATTGCAGTGGGTGAGGAAGAGGATGTAAGTGAAGTGGCACATCACTGCTGAGGTTGACTGGGGGAGAGAATAAGGCATGTGAACATGGGAGAGTCTGGGAGAAGGTACTACAAGAAAGAAAGAAAGAAAGAAAGAAAGAAAGAAGAAAAGCAAGACAAAAGTCTGATTCTGGTTTAACTTGAACAAAGTGGAACATGTTATGAATCTTGTTTAATGGTATGAAACTTCAATAACACTTTTCAGAATGCAGAGGGCTTTTTAGAACATTATCTACAGAGAATATGGCATTATGAATAGGATAATAAGCTTTGACATCTGCCAACTGTCATTCAATCCTTGCCCAATTTTTGACCAGGGACATCGTATGGCAAATAAATTTTAAGAGTTTTAGTTACAAAAATAAAATCTACATTTTTGTTATAATAATAAGAAAAGTAAATTAAGAAAGTCAAACAAACCTTAATTCACTATTTTGTCTTTAAGTTTTTAAACATATTGTGAGGGAGAAAGTGCGAGTTCCATTTTTAGGCAGCTACAAGAAAAACCAATGAATAACTAATTGTGCAAGGTGACAGAAAAGCTAGAACACACACATAGTAATTCTGTATTTGCTCATTAAGCTTCCTTAAAATAATAACAGCATTCAATCCAGGAATGTGTTTTCTAATCCTTCACTGAAAAAACATAGATCAAACCTGACATTTAGTTTTGGAGAAGGAAAAAAAAAAGTTTAATTTTTGTTTGTTTGTTTTTAATTCAATCTCACCACTTCTGCAGAGACCCGGTTCCTGCTTGCTTCATGGTGCAATGTTTCTTTATTTACAACCCATTTTAATTTCTCATTATATATTGCAAACCTATTAAATTAATTCAGTCTCAGTCATGTATGCTGCAACCCAACATCCTATTCCAAAAAACTCATTCACAGAATGTGCCGCAGATATCAAGAGCTTAGTAGAACTGAAAGTAGCTTAGTAGAACTAGAAAGCCATTACTATGAACAAAGAGAGCAAAACTGTATCAAATATTCCATGCACACACGTACACACTGCACCAATTGACTGTACTTCACAAGAATACTTTCCCCAGAGGTGAACTGGCAGTAACTTTGAAACATTTTGTACTGGCCACTGTCAACAAGCAAATTACAAAAAAAATATTTACATATCTTATATGATGTCCTATCTAGAAGCAACAAGGAAAAGACACACAAAAATTACATATTTGAATAATCTGTGTTTCTACATTCAATTCTGTTCATTCACTAAACAGAATTTTCATGAGTGATGGAACTAAATGAAGCATCATTTCCAGGTACCTTTAGGGGAATTTGCTGCTGCTGGAGATAGGCTGAATTTATACAGAAGCCTTTTCCTCTGTGGGCATTTCTCCTACAAAACAATATGCTTCACAGCACCTAAAATTCTTAATACTGCCATCTCTCTATCAAATTAGATTGAAAAGAACCAAAAAAGCTCAAAAATAAGGTGACAGCTCCTGATTGCATAAGACTCTGCCGCTGGAAGCACAAACTGAAAAGAAGATATGCTGCTAAGTAGACACATAGCAAGATTTTTTATTTTTTAATATATGCTTAAATATATATAATTGAGTACTTCTAATTGACCAAAACTTTATCTTTGAAACACCAGAAAATTAAATGACAGCCGTAAAAGTTTTAAGTATTGAACTATAAAAGCAACATCTAAACCTTAATGTAAGATTAAGATTAATTAAGATTAATCCATAAATATTTGTGTAGTTTTATCAGAACAAAAACTTTCAATGGAATACCATACGTAACAGAAACAACCTGTTTGTATAAGCTTGCATATAATACACGTGTTGTACAGTTTCATAATAACTTCCAGGTTAAACCCTACAGAAAAACAATATTATTTCAGGTTTCTTTACAAATATCACTCATAATATTTTTTAATTAAAGGTGATCAAGAAACATCAAATTATGGGCAACTGCAGAACTACTGGATTTGACTAAAAAGTCCTGAAAAGATACGTCTTGTTTGTGTTACAGTAAGAAGTTAAAGTGATGGGCAAGAAAGGGAAAAATAAAAATACTAAGTAAATAACTTTAATGCCTATTACAACATGATATTAAACCATATGGATTTCAGTCTGAGACAGTACACTAATTACATTTTCCTACTGAACACATGGAAAGACAGAAAAAAATGTGTTCCCTGCCCCTGGATATTAGTTGGGTTTTTTCCAATTCAAGTAGCAAAATAGAAAATGTGCCACACAGACATTAAGCCATACCAGGACCATCCAATGCTAAGATTATTTATATGATACAACTTCATAAATGGCAGGCTGGAAAACAGGAAGTGTATCCTATTTGTGGAAACTGAACTAGCAAGTTGAAATGCATGCTCAAATTATTTTCAAATGAAAAGTTACATTTGTAAGAAAGTGATAGTCTCATTAAAAAACATAACACATTTTAAACATGTTTTAAGCATGTTTAAACATTTATGTTTTAAACATAACAGCATTGACTTATCACCATTAGATATTGCTACAGAAATATGCTAGAAGATACTCATGTTCTTCATACAATATAATGAGCCAGTATTTGCATTTTAACTTGAGCAAGTGAGTCCAAATCCAGCAAATATCTACTGTAACAAAAAAACCCCAAAAAACAAAACAACCAAACCAAAAAAACCACAACCCACAATCACCCCACCAACACAACAACAAACTAAAACAACCCAAATAACACTGTTTGGGTTTTTTCCCCATTATTATATTTTTCAAACAAAAATATAATGGATTCAAAATACATTACTACATGAGAAAGTCTCATAACATAAAGTTGGTCAACTACCTGTGCAGTATATAATATGAACAAAGATGAATTTCAGAGTGGTATGACTGAAATTTAAAAACTCCCAACTATTCATGTAGGCTCATTTTGGAGCTGAACCAACCTAAAAAAGATAGTGCTAATTTAATTTAAAATTTTTTAATCTCACAAATACTTGTGCTATAAGAACTTCTCTATACATACACAGAACACATAGACGGGACTTTGTCACACTGTGGGCTAATACCAAAAGAATAAAAAGCATAAAAGTCATATAGAATTGCAAATACCAACACCTCTTAAGATCATTTGCTTCTCAGTGTTTCAACACATTCCAAGAACAAACATTAATTCTTTAATAAGTTTAAATAATATCTGAACTTCATGAAACTTAGGCATTATGTCGAGTGGAAGGAAGAGAAGCAGAGAAAAAGTTTCCCTTCAAAGAACCATACATAGCCCATGATAAATTTGGGAGTGAATACAGACAAAAAGCAAATTTTAGTCCCTTTCTGTAATTTCTGGAGGCTGCATGCAGCTATGTACGTAGAAACCTCCTTTAGGGACACTATTATCTCAACTAAGGTCTCAGCAAGTACAGCCGTGCCAGCCAGGCAATTGTGGCACAGTTATTTGCTTTTTATCAATCCACTTTCTTTTCAAAGAGAACAAATGCTTAATTTATTACTTTACAGTAGAGAATCTTAAGTGATTCTGTTAAATCTAAAGAAAAAATGCATTAAAAAAAACAAGCAAGCTACAGAAAATACTGATAAATTACACAATCAAGACTGAACTCCCAGTATCCCAAGTCTTGAAAACTGGAAGTTAATCAAAACGTTTCATTGAAAGAGTTCTGGAATATTGTACTACATGATTTCTAATGCTAATAGCACACATTTTAATAGACTGAAACTCACCTCCAGGATTTTTAAGCTTACATCTCGTAAACCAGATGGTAATTTCAAAAAAAGATTACTTGTTTTTCTACACACGGCTTTTACAAAAAAGTTACAGCAATACAACCACTACAAAATACATTCAGAAACACAGAATAAAATAAGAAACGGAAAAAAAAAAGTGGACTAAACAGAGCATGGCTTGAGATTCCATGGCATCAGGCAACATTCACTCGTTTCATGCAACCAATTCAAGAGGCACCTCATAGGATTTTCTATTTCAGAAGGTCCCATTTCACATCATAGTCCATCACACAATGCTCAGGTTGGTCTGAAACTGGGCTTCAGAAATGTACTCCCACACACAGAGTCAGTAAACAAGCAAAATTCCTCAAGCTACACTGGTACTGAAGACTAAAACAGTGACATTTCTATCCCTCAAGTAACCTTTAATGGATTAACTGCTTAACAGAAAAAAAAAAAAAAATCAATAGTGAGCACATTAAAGAAAGCAAGTTATTTCACTTAGAGCTTTTCTTCAAAAATATTATCTCAAATACACCTTCATTTGTGTTCAGCTCACATTAAATTCTCTGTCAGTCATGATGGAAATGTTTTCCTCTATCCTTTTTCTTTTTGGATTTTCCTCTGGGAAGTGAGTATTCTGTGTACAATGCATCTTTCAACAAAGGCCCAAGAATTACCCTGTAGGCCACCTGAGACCCATGCGAAAGTGCATCTGAGTAATTTTAAATTCCTTGATTGGATTTGAATCATTTCACTACCTCCACCAAAATTATTCTTAACATGCAAGCCTGCTGCTAGGAACAACCTTGACAAAAAATATTCCTTCTCTGTAAAATGTATAATTCCAGTACTTACAGAGAGACGACTGTATTCTTTTATGATCTTCATGTACAGAACAGAATGCTTTGAAAAACTGGCATATCAACTTTCAGTCAGAGAAAGACCTCATTTTTACCCACAGCAGATCCCCATTAATTAAACCTTAAAAACGTAACATTGCCCTGTAGGTCAAATGTCTTTAGGAAGCTTCTGTGACTCCCAAAATCAGCTATTTTTATATGTCAAAGGTTGGAAGGCTCTGATACTTTAGGGTAATAGCCTTTTAAACTTATCAGAGTGTATTATTTAATCATGCAATTCTAGCTACATACATTTTCACTGCACTCATTTATAAAATACAGTGTCCTAATTGTGTAACAGAAGACTGCAGAGACCTAAGGATTTCTCACCTACACTTTGTTAAATGTAAAAACCTAAAAGCTAGGTAAAGTCAGTCCCCACTGTGTTCCATTTCCCAAATTCTGATTATTCCCATAGGCCATTAAAGAAATAGTGATGTGTTAACAGCACAACAGAATTAGTTACATTCAGAGACTGGGAAGCTTCTAAGAAATCTCCACAGAAAGGTGACAATATTCTAGTCCACCAGAAAATGTTATGGCTCATGATTCAAAATATTTAGCTTAGTACGAGGCTTTTCTTCCTGTATTAGTACTAATCTGTATTATGGTAGTGCACAGCTGTCCTACTTTCTAAATGCAACATAAACCTGTATGAAAAGGTTTTCTACACTCAAATAATTTGCCACATATGCAGCTGAATGCTTTATAGACAGAGAGAGCGCGTTAAAATACAGCTTATCTTAACTAATAGGTTTCTAAAAACCTGTCCTCCCATTAAGGTCAAGTCATCAAACATTAATTGTAGAGTATCCTCAAACACTTTCAAGACCCTTACACTCTGGGAAAATAGAGAGTTGTCCAGAGTAGGTCAGTATTTGCAGCATACTAAGTTTCCATCTTAAGGCCTGCCCCTTGCAATCATCGTGCCTCAAATATATTTTTCTTGACAAACTGAAACCAGTATCAAAAAGGGAACAGCAAAGAGATCAGATGCGCTGCTGAGATTTGATTGTAAATTTCCAAAACATGTGCTGCAATTTCTAACAGTTATTACAGAGTTAAACTTAAAATAGTATTTGAAAGTTCTACATTAACAGAGGGCCACGTCTCTTCGTAGAAATGTTTAGTATTTCTTCTGTTGTATGAATCTGTAATATCAACAGATGTATAGGCCAATAAGAAAAACAAAGTTTATGTTGTTTTATCTTTTTCTGAGTTTTTTTCACTATACAGATTAAATAATTACTCTTCCATTAGTACACTTTTGATCTCCAGAACATCATTACTTTGTAGACTTTCTTCAGTACAATCCAGTATTTTTGAGCACAAGATTAATTATAAGAAGTGCTTCTGTCATTTCTTAAAATAGAATCTGAGTGGGAGCACATGCCATCATGATGCTGTAACTCATCAGGAAATTGTGATGCAGTATCGTCTTATTCTAAAGGCACCTGCTAGCTAAGATATGGCCAAGGTCATATCAACACTTATGTTTTTTCAGGACTGTCTTCCTTATCAGAATAAAAGAAATTCAGCAAACAATCAAAGACAGTGTGTTTCTTCAAAAAGAAACATACAAACAGAAAAGACCTCAACAACAACCATTTTGAGTAACTTCATTTTCAATTTTGCATAGAAGTGCCACTACCAAAGTAAGATACAAAATGCTAATTGCCAAAATAGTAAGTGTAACTAAGTGGAGAACACTGTGAACTACACCAAGGATTTATTTATTAAGTAAAGCAAAATACTCAGGTGAGGAGAACAGACTTCATATTTTATTTCTTTATTCTTTTTTTGTAATCATATGGCATGTAAATAAGGGTTTCAGGAAAAAGGCAAGGGAGAGCTCTCCCAGTCTGCTTTCCCTGATTGTTAGAATCTTCTTAAAGCCTACACAAATCAATTTTGTTATGGAAAGTCATGGAACAAGACTTTCAGAGAAACCATGGAAGCAAAACCTTCCTAGGTAATACAGGCAGTTATTACTCTTAAAAAAAAAAAAAAAAAAAAGTGTTATTATTTAACTTAAAAAACTGAAAGGAAAACCTGATTGTCCAGCAACTTTGTCCCTTCAGGTGTACTACTAAAGCTTCCCTGAACTTTCAAAATGCTATGATATTTTAATTTAAATGGCAACAAAATAAAACTGTTACAGTGTTCAAATACTTCATAAACTTTATTAATATTTTGTCCTCATCTGCATTGGCTTATGAATTCATGGCAGCATGTACTGAGTGCTTTTTTGCATACAAGTAAAAGTCAGGTCCTCAAGTCCTATACAAATTAATCCAAACACCCCAGGATTTCCCTAGAAACAGAGATAATACGTGTACTTTATTTTGCTGGTGGAAACTTGATACAAGACTAAAACACCAGCAAGACATATGCCAAGAGGCACACACACAGGGTAGCACAGAGGTTAGACCTGAGGCAGCACACATGTACCCTTTGAAAGGACAGTGGTAAATGCTATGTAAGAGCACTGCCGGATGCACATGAGTTTACAAATGGCTTGGGACTACCAACCTAGAACATTTCTTGTAGATCCATACTGGATTACAGCAGCTACCACAGAGGCAAGGAACTCTGGTTTAATTCCTTGTTAACCTATGAGGATTCAAACACACTAATTTATTTCCCAAAATAGTGCTTTAATTAAGAAATTCAAAGACTGGATGGCAGCAAAGTTCTTATCTAGCTTTAGCAAGCTAGGTAACTACCCAGCTAAAAATTAAAATGCTATGGCATCTGGACAATCAGCAACAAGGACCACACAGTAGCCAAACAGTTGGGGCACTCAACTGGGAGAGAAGACTTAGAGTCCAGTTTCTGCTTCCTGAACTATTTCTATTTTGCTACTTGCGCCTCTAGCAGGAAAGAAAATACAACAATAGTTCAAAACGCAAAGGTTTGAACCCTATTCTCACCCATCCCACTGCATGGTCCAAACTGCTAATTTTAAGATACTGAAGCATCACCACATGTATGTCTCATTTTTGGATCTAGCCTATGAGTGTCAGAGAGACTTGTTTGATTGACTATTTATAACTCTCTTCAGAAATACAAGACTTCTCAGAATTTGGGCACCTCTTTAGCCATGAAGCTTTTTTAATTTCAGAAGCATATGACTGGGGATGCAGCTCTTAATAGTAGTGCTCCACAGAGAGAATAAAGGCAACACATTCCATTTTAAAGAATATTTAAAGCCTCTTCTGCTTTTAATGCAGCATTCACTGCAGGAACCATAATATCCCCAGATGAGTATTTGGAGAACTGGATCAAAAGAATATTCTCTGCTCTCTGGAGCATACAAACTCTAGTAAATCCACCTCACAAGTCTAACGCAGTGACTCAACACCTTCCTCTGCCCCCAACATCCATCCATCATCACAGTAGATGTTAACATTAACCCTCTTTTTGTGTCAACTGCAGCTTTTTTTCTTTCTAAAAAAAAAAAAGCCACAAAAAACACAAACCACAACTTGCATGTTTTGGATCATGTATGATTTTTTCCCTCTCTCCAAAGTGTAAATCTTCAATCCACCCTTGAAACACACAAGAAAGATAAAGTTCACATAGGTTGATTGATATGCTAAATTAACTGTGAATTATTTGTTCATTCTTTTAGAAAGTGTTACCTGCTTTCCAATACCACATGAAGTTAAAACTACTAATGGTGGTTTCCATCTTAACTTCTCATCTCAAAGCCTTCCCTGGAGCAAGGAGGGATGCAGTCAGAATCTAAACCTCAGACGTAAGAGGAAGGCAAAATGTATCACTCCCTGTATGTCATTTCCAGTGGATTAGCAGTGCCTCGGTAAATTAGGAGGTTGACAAACCTTAATTATTAATTAAATTTATAATTATTAATCTTAGAATACTATTTTTACTTTAAGACTGCCCTCTAGTTTAGCAACTGCACTTTAGCCCTCATCCAGAAAGGTAAAACTTTGGTGATACTGATTAGACAGGGTATGAGGAACATCAAAAGCCTCTTGACACCATTAGAGCAAAGTATACAACAAAAATATACATAACTTTTTTCTAATATACAGAAATGTACTTCTCTGAATTAGATAATCTGAACAAAATGGTGAATTGATACAGGCCTTTATTTACTACAGAACAGACAAACTATTGCTACAGTTTTAGCTACTCAGATAACAAATTCTACACTAAAGTATTCTGTTAAAAAACTAACAAACCAAAGAGAATGAGGGCAAGGACAAAGCTGTGTCCATATAAAGCTTTGAAGACATCTGATCCTGGTTGCTTAATGTGAAAATTAACAATATTCAGGCACAGAAAAATCCTAAAATAACTCTCTCTTTCAACACAGAAAATCTGAAGTGAAATAATATTATTATGTGTATTCTAAGAGCATCACTCAACTGTTACTTTTTTTTTTTTTTTTTTAAATGACCTGTAGGCCCTCGATGCAGGGATTGTTTAATAAATGACATCTCATTTAATACTCAAATTGACTGCAGCCTCTAGGGATCTGTAATTTATAATATATTATAATAATTTTGTAAGTAATTCTTAAATAACCAACAAGTGTGTTATACTAGTAAGTCATATTTTAAAAGTCAGGCTGGAGTAGTCAAAGCTAATTTTGAGAGTGGATCCAAGCTAATACAAAACTTCATGTTTATTCAAGAACCTCACATATCAGTTTAATAGTAGTTCTTGTCATCAGAGACTTAAAAAAGCAATTTTTTATGATGTAGCTTATTTGGCACATAAATTTCAAGACTTCCATTTTACCTGAGAATTTGCAAAGTACTTATTTACATAACAGAAATATGAAAAATGTATAAATACAAAATAATGTACATTGGCAGAAAGAACTTTGATTTGCATAGCAAGTAATGTTATCAGTCATAATCCAATATCTGAAATTACATCCAATGTAGAATAAATCACAGAATAGCAACATGCTGTGCAGTACTGTGAGCTTTAAAGATCTTTAAACCACGTTCTTATTCAACTGATTTCATCTGGGCACTCAATAAAAGGATTTTCTTCAATTATATTCACATAACGTGGTTAAAACCCCAGTCTGTATCTTAAGATGCTGTATCTTAAAATGCATCATCAGAGCACAGTAATTGACATTAGATAGCTGTCTAACAGCCCAGAGGAACATTACAGATGTATTATATTGACTTAAGTGGAACTAACACTGTTAAAATGTATACTTTAAAAAAAAAAAACCTCCTGGAAAGTATGGAAGCTGAATTTCCATTTGTGATTCCACTAAGGGACAAGAAAAGGAGCTCAATGTCCAAAGGCTCCTAAACAGCTATAAAAAGCTAACATAGATGAGAAGTAAAAATGCTGTTCACCCATTGTAGGAAAACAATTAGCCAAAAATGTAAACAATTTGTCAACAAAAAACCCAAACTGGGTAGTAAGCAAGTGGCTGGAGGGGGGGGCTTAGCTACTGGACAGGGTCAACCCACCACAATCACCTTCAGTGATTTCTTTCAATGACTTCCTTTGTAGTGCATTAAAGCAGCATGTACTCCCGATACATCCTCCTCACTACTTGACTTGACTACTTGAAAGTTCACTGTCTGTAAAATGAAAGAAACACACCAAAAAAAAACCCCAAAGCTTTTATAGAATTAACACCATGGTCAAAAATGGTAATGTTTATAAGCAGTTCTATATGCAGTACACATTCTTCTCAGAGCTATGCTAAGAAAGGAAAGATGGAGGGGGGAGGAATAAAAGTATTTCATCAAGTAGCCTAAGAAGTTATTCAGGAATGAGGGGCAAAGTGGAAGAGATGTCTCATCATCTCTCAGATTTTAAAAACACCAAAAAAAACCCAAACAAAGAAAAACATCAACACACCAAAATAAACAAACAAACAAAAAAACAACCCACAAAAAAACCCCACAACAACAGAAAACAAAAACCCACCAAACAACAACAAACCACCAAAGGTAATTATGACTATTGACCTGAGAATGAAATCATAAGATTCCAGGAGACATCACCTCCAAGGGGTTTCAAGCAAAAAAGTTTCAGGGAAATGAGCCCTTGGACATTTAATAGGAAATCTCTAAGAAAACTCTCAATCTAGTTGCATTCAAGAGGTTGATTTTTTTCACCTAATACCAAAAAATAACCTGAATTATATATGATATATTTGATCAACAAAATGTACCAAGGCACATAAACACAAAGGAAAAACAAATTTAAAGTAAACAACATTGCTAAGAAAGATTTCCATATAACTTGTCATGTTACAGGCAACAAAAGATATTACTGTCATTCCCAAAGGAAGTATGCCTTTGTCAATTCACAAAGAACAAGACTTACACAAGAACAGAAATAACAGTAACTGAAAAGTATTTTCAATAAAAAAAATACTAGACAAGCACTGAAATGCCATTTTCGGTATTTAGCCAGCACAATTTAAACCAAATGCAAAGATGAAAAGTCAGACATGGAAAAAGATGACAGCAAATGCATCTGGTGGCCTTACTTCTTTATCTTCCATTGTTTTCAAAGAAGAGCTAAGGGTTTTTTAATGCTTTATTCTCATGCAAGCATTAAGAAAGTAACATGCTCAAGCATTTTGCTTAATGGTGAGGAGGTGAAGGGAAAGAAGAACTGCCAAATATCTTGAAAAGCTTCTTTTATATCAGCTGTAATAGACATAATTAAATTCTGAAACCTCACCAAACACCCAATAGTTCTATACAGGTTACTAAAAGGAATTCAAATAAGCAGAATCGAATGTTCTCCAGAAAGAAGACAAGACATTAGTCAAGTAGGAGCAGTTTCACAGATCAAACAGACATCAACAGAAGTAGCACAATCACTTCAAAAACAGGAAGCGAATCATTTAGTACCCAAGAAAAAGAGAATCACCCCACAAACAACATACGCTTCTGTGAGCACAACTGAATGGAAGGCAATTGAGTTTGGGGCCACTGTATGTAGCCTCAAGTCACTGACTCTCAAATTCTATCAGTGGACAATGGGTGGTACACAAGGCTATCACTTTTAATTGTATCCCCTCAGTCTTTTTTAAGAGTGTAACTTCTAATTTTTCCAATGTAAATTTGATAAAAGCTCACTGCAGCAATAATGCAAGTTTTGAGGGCCTGACAACAATATGTTCCCCAAGAACACGGGACACTAATGCCCTGGCCAAAGACCAGTTTTTCTCATGAATTATTACCAACAGAAAAAAAATCCCACCTTCTTTCTACTGGCAGCAACTTGTTCCCATCTCTACTGTGTGGGCACAAGCATTTACTCACAGTAAATTGAAAGAAATTAATTGAAAACTAGCTTGGCAAAATACTATCATCTGGATCAGTTCACACTTCATTCACCATACATATGAACAATTTTGCTGGGATAAATGAGAGCTCATGGACAGGATTACTTCTCTAGGGTGGGATTAATTTCACCATTAATAAAGTAGAGTAAAAGATCAATTTATCATAAAGAATTACTAAAAGATTCAATAGTTGTTGACTTTCAATAAAGCTCAGGGAGGTATTTTTAAGGAGAGACTATTGGGATTACAAGCATTTAGTATATTTAGTTTATTTCTCTGTTCTTTTTCTAAAAACAATTTCCTAATTTTTGCCCTTGTCAAGTGATGTGTTAAACTTTTCTAGTGAATGGAACACTTGAAGATATCTACAAAGTCATAATCATTAAGCACACAAATCTTTTTCCCTGTTTAGCTAGTCTGCTTTCCCTAAACAGCCTTCAGACCTCAATTGCATAATCTCAGTCTCTACATTCTTTGCTGGAAGCTGTATTTTACAATATGGTTTTGATTTATATAATGTGACTATCAGTCTCCTCTATACTTCCCTTTTTTTTCTCCCACTTCCCATAAAATACCTTTTTAATTATTAATCTTTAACTTTTTCCTATAGGGGTGTTTTTTAATGTCAGTATTGCTTTTACAATGACTACAGCGTTTCAGTATTTTTTACTATTTTAAAATCATGCTTCCAATGCATATGTATCTTAATTCTGAAGACACTACTTAACGTTCAACTGATAAAACTCAGTTTAGCCAGCTACTTGTATCACCAAGCATTGTGTGGTGATGCCAAACCCATAGTCAATAGATAATTAGTAGCCATGGAGACCACAGAAACACACAATATTGGACAAATGCATGGACCAGCAGGCTTCTGCTTTGCAGTAAAATAAGGCCTTAAATAAATGCTCACGGTCCATGACCATAACAATATAACTAAACTATCTATCTTCATTCTTCATCCCAATCCCTCTCTCCTTTTAAGTAAATATCAAGGAACCCAAGTTCTGACTTACTCAACTAGCCTTTGCCTGTCACTGGTTGTTCCAGTTACCTCTATCACATGGGTAACAGTTCACTCAAGAGAAAGGCAATGGTTCTAGTCAGGTCAGCAAGAAGAAGGTATGCAGGACAAAAGTGAAATTAGAAGATGATCTTGCACGCAGAGGTTTTGAATAGCTGGTATTCAAACAAGTGTCCAACAACAAAAAAATAAGACAATAACATATCTGCTGCCATTTAGTACTTACCAGGTTACCATCTACCATTCTCAAAACTAGCATATTAGCTAATCTGACTGATAAAGATATGGTTAGAAAAACTATTCTGAGTGTAAATAAGATAACAGGTTGAATGGTGCCAAAGAAGTTCCTGAAGCTGAAGGCAAGTTAGATCTGGTAGAAATGGGCAATTTGTCATATATAAATTATTATTTTATATATAATAAATGTTTATATGTGCATATACAGTAATTACATGTATATAGTCTTCAAATTAGTTCTGTCAGGCATAATACAGTCAGAAGAATTAAGTTACAAAAACTAAACATTGGAAGTTTCTACTACTAAAAATTAAGAAATTAATAAAATGTATTCATAATTAAGAGACCCTACTTGCCTGTAAATGCATAACACAGTTTTCACCTTTTCCCAAATTTAACACTGCAAAAGTCTAATGTGCAGCTTTTCTAGTTACCTAACACATGCAAGATGTTCAGCTCTTTGTCAAGCACAAATGACCAGCACAGCCTTCATACTCACCTAGATACTATTCACATGAATCAAAGATGTTTAGATACAAATAAGAAAACATATCTTGGCTTAAGCCCTTCTCAAAATAATTTCCTATAATGGGCAAATCCTTCCCCCCCTTCACTGTTTTTTTCATGCTTCTTACTCAGTAGAGGCAGTGTCTGCTTGTCAGTCAGGATGAGCTAGCAAATACCACTGAGAGGATACCCAGCCTGACAAAGCAACACTTGCAAGAAAGGAGACAACACTTAGATAAACGAGTGTCAAGACTATCTTCTGAATTAATGCAAGTGAGCTACACAAGACCAACACAGGATTAAATCTATTTGAGCTGTGATCAGAAAGCAGAGTCCCATCTCCCACCCTTATTTACCCATCTGTTCAATCCATCCCCTCCCTCAGACTGGCACTCCCGAGGTCCCTCACTGAGTTGATTTAGTTTGTTCAAGCTGTAGAAAAATAATCTCTCAGAAAGAAGAGCGGTTTTCCACTAGGTTAGCCAGTTAAATGTGTTTTGAACAGTGAAAAATGGCAGGATAGAAGAGTACCAAAAAAGAACGGAATCTCAAAAGTTTGACCAGTAGAGGTAAAATATTGCCAGCCTTGATCACCATTCACCTACTTGAGCAGAAGTCTGCAGAGCTTAGTGCTGAACCAAATCCCACAGCTGATTCAGCTGGAAAGGATCCCTTTTTTCTGGCAGGTTAAGTTTCAGCTGTTTCGGTTCCCTGCCCGCCCAGCCACACAACAGGTTATGTCAGTACAGTGCAGCATGGCAGTGAACAAGCAGCAGTGATGATAGAACTGTGCCAAAAATTCCACAGGGCATAAGATTAAACCTGGACAGAGGTTATTAGAGTCCTGCTGGGCTCTAAAACAGTAACCAGTTATAGCAGACTGCATGGTACACCAGAAGAAAATTATCTCTGAATAAGCCAGCTTGACATGTGAATGCAGGAAGATAAAATCCCTGACAAAGTGATGCATATATTTTCCTAACAGACAAATCAGCTAGGTACAGGGAGGGTTTGTTCAGGCTGTTAGCGTAAACATACTTTTTCTGTCACTTCTTCAGCTATAGTTTTTACAAAAATTTGTAATTGTTGTGGCTTATTTTGGACATTTGAAACACTCCTACTTATTACTGAATTCTACTTTAGACTATCTTAAGAGTAATTTCAATGCTAGTTAACAAAAGGCATTTCTCACACCTCTTTAGGTGCTTTCTCCAGATTATCCAAAATTCCCAAGATTATGCCCTTTTCCACATCACTCTCACAAAATGCTCAGGAACAGTCCAAAAGACAGTATCTTTCCATACACTTTCCACCATCAGGAAACTTTCCTTCCATCAGTGCTACCCACTTGGTGGAAGACCTCTCTGACATGCACAAAAATTATAGGAGGCAGATACAATCCCATGAAGGCAAAAAATAGTAAATAGTGGACCTATACTCCTGGTTCTGTTTGGTTCAAGAGGGTGGCGTTGAAGCTACCTCTTGATGGTCCCCAATCACCATACTTCAGTTCACAGTGCAAAGAAGGATCAAAGCACTAATACAGAATTAATTTTGGACAAAATAAAACACAATGTACTCCAAGAGTGCACCCAATGCACTGCAACCATTACATAAGAGTTCACTCCATGGGTTTTCAGTGTGAAGCAAAGCACTGCGAAGAGAGTGGATGTGAAGCTCTCAGTACTAAGTGCTTTGCTCTACCAATCTGCTTCTCTTAGGCTGCTCTACTTGCTCACGTAGAGTCTACTTATATTGAATGAAATCACAAAAGGTAAGTTAACTTACTGAATTACAGTCAGTACAGTAGGTACAGTTTGTACAGTAGGTACAGCATGAAAGCAAAGACTTTTTTAAACTATTGTTTGCTTACCAGTGAGGAATTGAGAGAACACCTAATTATCCAAATATAAAGAATTTCTACGTCTGCCTTTTCTTTCCTGCAAAGGCTAGTTGAAATGTCAGCATCTAGAGGGTTAAGTTTAAATTTATGCTTTAAATTAATTAGAATATATATTTTGCTATTGCCCTAAATTGCTCCAGGCTGATGTTTTTATGATAGCTTAAGCACAGAGGAAGCTCTTGAATGTGCCCTAATTGTTAGATACTTTCTAGATGCTAGTGAGATCTCAACCATTAATTTTACAGTGGTTTTTTGACTGCATATTTTTCATATGCACAGCTGAAATTACTTTCTAGAGGCTGAAGTACAGGTAGAACACTTTTAGCAGGTTATTTATTTGGTGTAGGAAAAGGATACTAGGAATAATATGAAAACTTGCTAAAATTATTGGGAAGGGTACCAAAAGCTGCTACTATTCTGGTACGTACTGAAAATTATTACTATTTCACATCCAAAATATCCCTTATGATTTGAAGAGTTCTCACAGCATCTTACACATAACAATAACCAAATATAAGACATGCTATCAAGGAATTATGAGCTTTTTCTAATATTAAGGATAATCCATGATGTCCTGATTTAATGCTATACAGAAATTTGCCTCAGATGCCTTTTTCAGAAAAATGTTCTGTTCATGAAAGCACTCAAAAAAAAAAGTCTACTTGAACCCTTTTCTGACAAAACAATGGTGAAATGACAACTAGTATTTTCACTAATTCTCTTTAATCAGCTGCCAAGCCACAGAGAAAAGTCACATACTGAAACCACTGTGCATAAACCAGAGTTATACCCTTTGGAATAAAGAAATAAGAAAGGTAGGTAAGCATCCTTGAAGCTTACCGATCACAGGAAATTCTTCAGTAGTTGCTCTTTTTCAGCAGCTGCTTTTAACATGAACTTTAGAGTTTCCATTTTGATCTTCAATGCTTAGAAAAATAGCCCAAATCTCACTCAGATAAGGAGGTCCTGCCATTGGAGACACCAGTAATAGTTTTAAATCTTACTCCACTGGAATTTAACTAGCAAGATCAGACCTTAAGGTTTGACAGCTTACCTCCCTACTATGGAACAGTGTGTTGCTAAGTAAGAGATGTCAGAAAAAATGCTGAATTTATAGATTCTGGAGCAGTTTAAATATACCCAGCTTGAACCACATACGTGACCATTCCCAACTTCTTAAAGCTTTGTACCTTGCCTTCTGGCATTATGTCATATAGCACTACCCTGTAGTCACATCTACTTGACAAAATTATAAGATTTCTCTCAAAAAACTCAACACCTTATAAAGTCTCCTGATTTTACCTTTTTTACCTGACCATACCTTTTACTGATTTCTTCTTTTCTTTATTTTGCTAAATAAATGCCAGAACAAATTTCTGCATGTCCAGAGTGGTTTGGAATCCCTCACAATGGGGGGTTAGGAGGGAAGGAATCCCCATACCCCCAACTCTTCAGTCTGATTGATTAAGGTCATAAATAAAAAAGCCTATCATCAAGTATATTTTACAATAACTGAGAAGTACTTTCATTTAGATTTAGTTAAAGTTATTTGCTATAGGAGCTATACCTCAACAATGTACATTATTAGATTGGCTATCTCAGACGGAATTCTTTCAGGACATTGCAATGACAGTAAAAGAAGAACCTGGAGATTACAAAAACATTCCCCAAAAACTTCACTTTATATATCATTTGTTCTAGAATATTCTCTAAATTTTCTTAAAGTATTAAATCGGAGAGTAACAATGATGCTGAAGTTTTAACCATAGGGAGTTACACACATATGAGCATCTGTTGCAACTTGGAGTTTACTGACTATTACCTACAGAAACACTTTTTTCCCTGCACTATCTTTTAAATATAAGTTTCACTACATTTTTCTTCAGTGTGCTTAATTTACACCTTATTTTTTCAAGGAAGCTGATTTTGAAGAACCTTAATTTCCTGGAGGCTTATTTAATGTCTCCTCTTGAGTATTTAGACAACTAAAAAGGAAAATGAAGGTAAAAAAAGAAGAAATTAAAAGCACCTATTTCCTTTAATCTTTGCTTTTCTTCTTTTTCTGGTAACAACAGGCATTTTCTCAACAGTTACATACTTACTTATAGGCATCTTGCTGCTTTCTCCTGATTTTTTACTGAGATCAAGATTATGACATAGGAAGCCTTTGGCTTCTCACTGTCTGTACTGCTATGTAACTACTCTATAGCATACAAAAGAAACCTGTCAGTAAGAAACTACCTAATATCTGTCTGAACTCTTTTCTTCCAGGAACATACATTGCCACCCAAACTTTCCTAAAATAAGATTTACAAGTACCTAAGTAAAAGGATACTTACCTGCCCAATACCAACATCTTCCCTTTTACAGTCTGCTCTGTCTTCATAATCCCATTAAAATTGTTTCAGGAAGGGGTAAGAAACAGCAGAGTAGAAGTGTATTGGTTTGCCAAATTCCTAACTAGTGCCACCTTCATTGTCTCTTGAAGAATACTGAATGAAGGATTTACAGACTTCATCTCAGATCTTGTTATCAATCCCTCCCAAAATGGCCTATCCTAGTGCATTAAAACCAGCTTGCTGAGAGAAAAGGGAAGCGTTTGTTGGTTTTTTTTAATGGCAGTATCTGCCTACAATGTCATTTGCAGAGATTCTAGGAACCTTCCCCTTTCAAGTCAGATCTGCAGGATGCTTCACTGCAATTCATTATAATTCCTGAAGAATGCACATTGCTCTTCATCCATACAGCTTCCCATGATTCTGAATAAGCTAGATTTCAGTATTAATTTAAATCCCCTACAGCACATATTTTTTAAAAACCCCAATGAAACAAAACACACACAAAAAAGGAAGAAAAAAGATGAGAAAAAAAAATCCAACAAACCTGCTAAAAAAAAAAACCAAAACACCAGAAAAAAACAAACAAACAAACAAACAAAAACCAAAAAAAAACCAAACAAAGCCACATGATACACTTAAACTTCCTACTTTTAGGTTTCAAAAGTCACATATGATATAGAGGAATACCAACAAAATAAATACAAAAAATATTTTTTCAAATGAAAAATACTCCACAGATTTTAGATTCCATACAATATACAGCACAAAGAAGAAAACTAAGAATTTCATAACCACAAAGTACTCAAAAGCCCAAAATACATTATAGTTCAAAGCCCACGTGCATTCTGCTTCCTGACTCTACTACATAATATGATATAACTTAATTAGAAAAAGCAAAGTAAATCTGAGAAACATATACTTCTATAATTGCAGTCCTAAATACATATGCAATCTTCAACATATTACTATATTGGTCTACTAATACAATTTGTATGTTAAATATATAATGAAATGTCATATTAAGTATAAAACTATTAAAGAAGGTAACTCACATGGAGCTACATTAATATTGAGTCAGTTCTTTCAGGTCCTGGTACACATTAAAAAAAAAAAAAAAAACAAAAAAAAACCACTTTACTGCTCAAAAATAGATTTTATAAAACATAGCTATTCACTTAATCACTGAAATCAGGCAGTGGAAGTTTTGCTATTTATCTCATACAAGGAACAGGCAATGCATTTTATTCCTTACAAAGTAACATTAATATCACTCACCTACCTTCTAATAGCAGGATACAGCCCTGTTTTGCAGGATTTTACAAAATGTACATAGAAGAAGATTATTCTTGAGGGTTTATGCTAATTTTTTTTCTACTTGACAAGTTAGGCATAAAATAGGCCTCAGTAAATTAGTACGAAAACAAAACAAGTAAACAGAACATCTCATTTTGCAAGCAAGAGATTTGTATGTGATTTTCTAAGATAACTGCCTAATTAAGTTTATTTTTCCCAAAAGCACCTTTTTTATGCAATTACTACTCCTTGTAAACTTCAACTTACTTTTCTCAATTGTTTTGTGATTAAAAAAAAAAAAACAAAAACAAACAAAACAACAACACCCACAAAACACCTAATAGGCTATGCTATTTTTTTATTAATTAAAAACATACCACACAAAAATGCTGCTAGTTTCCCATGTGGTTGTTTATCACCATCCTATTCTCCAAGAACAGCTCTTGTAGGCATTCTGCTGAATGTTCAAGAAGAATTTTGTCATATGCAAGACTACTAATGTAAGACCGTTAGAATACAATACATCCTACATCCACACGTAGGAACAGAATGTAAATGATTTATTTTATTTAATCTGTACTTTCAAGACCCTGCAAATATTCTAACAAGAGCTAAAACTTCATGACATCCTGTTGCATAACATCAATCTCGGGAACTGCAGACAACAAAACCTGTACTTGCTTATATCCAAAAAAGAAGACAAAAAACCCAACCTATCAGTAAAACTGTTTCAACCAACACAATAAATAAACCCCATATTTTCCCACATATTGAAAATCAACTTTTTTAGCTTGAAAAACTGAAAAAGCAAAATAAAAGTCTTAACTTTCACAGAGGCACTGCACAGCAAACTTCTTTGGGTTTAAATTGTTATAAATTTAAAGATAGACATTTTCAGAAAAGGTATGGATTAAATCCTATTGTGATATAAAAACATCTCTCAACAATGATACTCTACTCTCTTACTTGAAAAACAAACAAATAAACAGACAGACAGATATGGCTAAACTGACATTAAAGGTGAGAAATTCTGTGTCCACCTATCAAGCTTTTGTATGCTAGGCTCTCCAGAGCATGGACTGATGATCACATATTCTATTATCCAGTTAACAAAGACTGCTAACCAGCTAAAGGCTATCCCAGAGCTCAGTTAGTTCTTTATGAAATGCATGATAAGCAACTTTTGAGGTAAGTAGCACAGAAAGCTTTCCCGCAGTACTGGAAAAGGGCACAAACATAAACCTAGAAAAGGAAATGAAATCATAATGTACTGGATAAGCTCTGCACTGATAAATAGGAACTACAGACATGGGGCAGGGGCAAAGATGGAAGTCTTTCAACTGTATTTTGGTAAGTAAATTCCATATCAAGAAACTGATTTGACAAGACTTCTCAGCCCTACTCTATAAGAACATGTAAACCTCCAAATTAATGGCCATTTCTTACATAAGTAGGTATCAGTTAGAGCAGTCATGTATAGTTGGGAAATAATTTCTTGCTTTACATGCCTTTAACTGTCTGTTTCCACTTCTTTCATTTTGAAAGACACAGTATCATAGCAAGCAAATAAACTGTAAACAAAAGAGTATGCTTTATCAGTGAGATTCCAGTTGCCAATTTTTGTTCCACACTGCACATTTAAAAAATGGAGGGGAAAAAAAAAATCCTGGACTTTCTTCCTCTTTAACTATAAAAGGTAAAGGTACCTATTCAAAACTGCTAAACTATAAAAAGGAAACCGGGCAACTGTACAGATAACACACACTAGACGTAAAAGCTTATCATCATAGACATATCAAAAATCAGAAACAAATGCTTTTACAAATACTTAGAGCTACAAATGGCAAAGAGGGAGATCTCCTAGTTTCTATGAATAATCTCAACATGGTAACAGCCTTACAGTTGGAAAAGACAAAACCTAACATTGCTCAGAGTCTAGAATGTTTTACTCTTCATGGAAGTACAGCATTTCTCTACTTCTGGAATTTATTCACTGAACTAAGCTTTTGGAAGAAAACTAAGGATCCTAGGAAAAGCTACTGACTTCAATCTATATTTTGAAGATGAGTGCCCAATAAAATGTAGTTTTGAAGAGAAAGGCAGATCACAAGAAAAAAAGCTAATCATCTTCAATTTAGACAATTAGGGCAATTTGATAGTAAGCCCTAGCAAACAATGTCAGTCCTTGCCTTCCTACCCACAGCTCTGTAAGTTTGCCATAACTTCCAATGACTGTCCAACACATGAATGGCATCACCTCTAAGAAACTTTCACGCTATTAAAGAAGAGTCTTAGAGGAAAATCATGAGAAGCTACCTCATAAAGCAGGAGAAAGGCATATGATTTTTTTAGTTGAAAAACCAACAGCATGTATATTTCTAAACCAGTCTGCTCAACAGTTACACCCTAAGTACTTTGTTCCCTATAAAACATCTTTTTTACAGAACTTTTAAGAGGCTAAACAAGGCCTGAGGTTACACACTGAGAAACCTGTCTGCTTTACTGCACAGGCCCATGGCAACAGCTATCATTCAAAATGTTTTAATCTCTACTTAGAGGAAGAAAAGAAGAATAAAGTACCTGAAGAAGAAACCATTAGTGAAGGGTTGCATTTTGCCAAAAACCCTTACTCCCTTTAATTGTAAAAATGTTTGATAAAGGTGAAAAGCTGTACCACCACTTTTTAAGCTATACTAAATAAAGTATAACTATCCTGAAACAGAAAGTTAGTCTGAAATTATTTTTTTTAAAAAGGAAGAAACAACAAAAAGAGAAGCAAAGACCAAAAAAAGTTGTTTGTGTCTGGTGATGGCTCTCACAGACCTACCTCAAGAGCAGACAAACACTGACTGAAGCTTTATTAGTCAACCCCTAGTTTGACAATTTTTGATCGGAAATATTCTGGAAAAGAAAAAACAAAACAAAACAAACAAACAAACATGGAACAAAACATTAAGTTTTGACAAGCTATACTAGATGTTTATTGGACAGAAAACAAGAAAAGAGGTAAATACAAAGAAAACGGTGTGGAGAGGAAAAAGGACAAAATTAAGGAGCAACTAGGGAGAATCAGATTTTCTTTTTTCCATCAGGCTAGTGCGGATGGCCACATTGTTTAGATCTGTCTGTACAGTTCTAGTCAAGGGTCCACTTAGTCCCTCACATAAGAAGTGTCACAGATTATGTAACATTTACCAATGTCACCACCAGTGAAGGATGACCTAATATTGATTTAACTCTGGGCACTGCACATATTTTCTTTCCTTTTCTAGCCAACTTCAGCATTACAAAACTCTGGATTTACTAATCCAGGTTCAATATCCTGACACCAATGGTAACTTATTAACAATCATTCTGTTAGAGATATCCCAAATACAAAAGGCTTGCAAGGGGCAACCACAGTAATTCGGTATCGTGATTTGTGTTTTCCTAAGATGACATTGATGGACAAATCCAACCTTCACCATAACTGTAGATATTTTTTCCCTCCTTTTTACTTGTTTATGTACCCCACATTTCTTGTTTCTCTGGGTGTGTTTTCTTTTCTTTTCTTTTTTTTTTTTTTTTTTTAAGAAGATATCCACAGCATTTCAATTACAAAGCTTTGGCCATTGTTAGCCCATCTCTGCTATCTCATTCTCCATCACAAAAATCTCCCAATCTGACAGTTAGCACCACAGCTCTTTTAAAATGTATTTACCATAAGGGTAACCTCATGACACCATAAAGCTGGAGTTTATTATTATTTCATGTGCCAGGACTACGTATCAATGGTAGAAGAGGGAAAAGCTACGTTTGAAACTTAAGTGACCAGTATCTTTAGTCTGAACACTTCATTAAACACTGGGGCCAAATATGACATTTTCACGGTTGCAGTCTTTTTGCAAAATGTCTTGAAATAATAATGGGCAACAATTATAACTCAATTTTCTATCCACAAAGTAGTGAAACTTCCTATTCACATAAGACATAACCCTCCAGTTTACAAGTTTCAGGTGTGTAATCCATCATTGTTTGTATTTCTTCCTGTTTCAGAAAATAAGCCTCACTCTACAACTTTCTGTATAGAGACTCAAAAATAAACATGAATGACATCTGCAAATCAGCAGATGCTGTATACACTAAAGTACTTTTCCAGACTTCAGGAAGACAGTTCTTTCATGTTGAGAAAATGTCCTAATTATGAACTCCATTCTTCTCATTTACTTTTAACCAAAAGGCCTTGACAGTTTGGATATTAGAGAAGTTAACAAGTGATTTCTTAAAAAAAACCCCAAGGTGCTGCATTCTGCATAATTTTGCATTTGAACATGGTAAATTACTCTTACTAAGCAGTAAGCCAACTTTTTATTCCTCTAACCCATTGTACTTGTCTTAATTTGTCACAAGGGAAGAAATACACATTTGTTTCTAGACAGGAAACTAGCAATACACATGCAAACACAAATGTCTACTAAGCTAAACTTAATGCGGTAGCTAACTAAAACCAAAACTGAATGCAATGAAACTAAGCTACATGACAAACATCCTTTATTGGGCATTAACATACTCTGGAGCCACGTACCTCAATATCAGACAAGACTAACAACATGCACATTTTTTTTTTTCATTTCCTTATTTAAAAATAAACACACAGCTTTATTCAAAATTAATTCAAATTAGTTACTCCCAAGTAAATTTAAATTCCATTTGAATACTACCATAAGGTGCAATAATGGTACTTACTAAACTTAGTATATCGGGTCTAATAGTTTCTAAACTATTCATAAATCTGTATGCCTGTGCTGATAAGCCCACAAGTATATACTGCTAACAAAAGAAACATATGGCTATGATCTTAATTAGAAAAGCTAAAGAAGTCATGCTATGTTAATTATCTAATTCTGATCACTGAGCTATTCTAAATGATTAAACTGAAAACTAGTGCTCATACCTAACCTTTGCATTCCTACACTTACTCCTTCATACACCAGCCAAGAAGCAGTTATTAGTTCATTTCTATGAGAAAAATTCAGAGGAGTGAATTTTTACATGTGCGGTCTTGCCACAACTGAAACAGCAGAAACAACTAGAGGATCCAAACCCTCCCAAGTACAAATACTCTCTTTCAGGGGTTAAAGGAAATGCCAGAATGGAAGATAATGGTTTGGCCAAATATATCAAAGTAATACATTTATATTAAATTTTATTCTATGTCTACACACATACACTAAAAAGGTCCTAGAAAAGTTGTTAGAAAGCAAGGTGTTCCAAAATAGCAAAATAATTATTTGCAAAAAATTTTCAGCCTGCAACTCAAAACAATGTCATTAAGGGGAAAAGGGCTAAAACTGTCCTTTATACTTATGCCTTTTATTTTTCCTTAAAAAACAAACAAACAAACAAAAAAACCACACTAAAATCAGGCAACATGCTCTTCTCAGTGGAACTGCAAATTATGATACCAAGTTAAAAGAGTTTAATAGTGCTCAAACAGGATTTAAAGAAATAAAATAACACCTTGTGTATTCTGAGAGATTACTGGAATCTCTTACACGTCTTAATCACTCTTTAAATTACTGTAGAACCATATGTATCTGGTACTGCATTCTGGGAATGTATACAGGTGAAATTAAAACTCACTGATCAACATAAAATAATAATCCAAGTTATAGAGTATGATGTTGTACAAAATATGTAAAGAACATTCTGTTAGCAGATGCCTCCTTCTCACTTTACTTTTTATAATAATACATACTTGCATGCATGTCCCAGCCTTCGGGAACAAAAGGTACAAACTCCCCCAATTTGACTCGGATCTGGTCAAACCCGCTCTGCCTTTATTAAGGATATGACTGCCTGACATTTGAAAGCAACGCTAAGGGTTTCTACCTCTACCACACCGTGCTTTTCTAGCGCTTTACCGCCAAAATAACCTTTCAGCCAAACGCTCCTCAGGAAGGGATGGCCTCCTTGCCCCCGCGGCGCCCCCTGTCCCCCTCCCCGGAGGCGCGGGCGGGCGGCGGGGGCTTCAGCACCCGGCCGGGGGAACAGCGCACGCCGTGCCCGTGGCTCCCCCCGGGTAGGGACCGTTTCCGAAGGAGGCGATCGGGTTAAACATCGCTTGCTTTAATAAGTAACTTTCAGGTTAACTCCCGATGCCGCCTCTCCGATGAAGGCATCCCCCCCCCCCCTTTCACTCCGAACATCTCCCGACTCCGCAGCGCTCGGAACGCTGCTTTCCATGAAGAGTCGTGTGTTCCCAGTCTCCCGATAAAAAGCTGCTGAGCTTGACGCGTAAAAAAAAAAAATCACTAAAATCTCTCCCCCCACTTTCTTCACCAGAAAGCTGTTTACGCCCTTATACACACGAACCCGTCGGAGCTTCATTACTGGGCGTACCGCGCTGCCACCAGAATGCCGAGCTCCACGGCACACCGGAATAAGCGCAAAGGCCCCCTCAGAGGCCGAAGGAACCCCAAAGCCTGCAACACACATACCGGCTACGGCTCTGGGAACAGTTCTGTGCAACGGTCGCGTGTCCTGTGCCAAAGGTTTATTAAAGGATCATCCAAGCGCTGTGAAAGTAGCAGCATCGCACATGCCCTCCTCCCCCTCCCAGCAGAAAGCACACAGGCACACGCAGCCCCCCACCGAAAGTAAAGGCGGGGGAGGGAACGGAGTCATCCTAAAGGTGTCTGCCGTGCGGAGCGTGTCACGCTCAAAGGCATCCCCCGGGGCAGGGAGCTCAGCTCGTCTCCCGCTGCTGCCGCCGCCGCTCGGGGAAGGCAGGCCCGACACCCGCCGGCCCACAGCCCGCGCCGGCCGCAGGATGCCTTCTCAAACGCCTTCACACTCACAGCTCCGCGGCGTATGGAAGAAGCCCGGCCACGTCTCGATTCCCACGTCCCCTTCGGCAGACGCCCACCCCCGCGCTCCATTCCCTCCTGGCGGGTTATTCCGGGGCCAGTCCCCCGGGCTGCGGCGCCCAGCAGCCCGCTCGCTCGCCCGCCTGCGGCAGCGGCGCCCAACACCGTCCGGCCTCGCGCACACGCTCCCCGCCGCGGTGCCGGCGGCCGGAGCGCCGCCCCCACGTCCCCGGCCCCGGCCCCGTGCCCGTGCCGAGGCCTCGGCTCCCGTACGCACGGCGGAGCGGCGGCTCCCTGCGCAGTGGCGGCGCCACGGCAGACGGCCGCCGGGGCAACCCGCGGGGCGGCCTTACGGCGCACACCGACTGGCGGCCGCCTCCTGCCTCTCCCCCCCGGCCTCTCCCCAGCGCTGTCCCTGGCCGCGGCCCGTTACCTGTGAGGACCCCAACACGGATTTGGTGGTCGTGGTTCGTTAAAATCATCCCCTCCGACGCCATGTTTCCCGGCGCAGCCACCGCACTTACAGGGAGCGGGGGGGGGAGGGGGGGAAGAGGGCAGGAGCGCGAGAGCGGCGCGAGCGCGAAAGTGGGAGGAGCGGGCGAGTGGGGCGGGGCCATGAGACGGGGCGGGGCCAACTACAGGAGGGGCGGAGCGAGCGGCAGCCAGGGCGAGCAGCAGCGCCAGCGCGGAGGGCGCGGCGCGCGAGACTAGTGCGCTGCGCGCGGCTCAGGCAGTACCAATCTAGTACCGAGAGCGCCGGGCCTGGAGTCGGTTGCCGCTGACAGGAGCCGGCGCGTGACGCCAGGTGCGTCTCGGGGGCGGCGGCCGGGTCGAGTCGGGACCGCCGTCAGTTGTGTAGCCCGTCCGGTGCCTCTGCCCTTTACGTCTGCAGCTCTCCCCGCGAGGTGCCGCTTCATCTCACACCGATAGCCCCGACACTGGGAGTGCTGGCAGAGGGGTCCCCTCCCGTCTGCCCGGCAGCGCAGCGCCGCGGGGAGCGAGCCGGCCGCGGGGCAGCCGGCCCAAGGACAAGGTTACTTCCCGCCGGCTCAGCCAGTGCACCGAGTCTCAGACGCCCCCCGCCTGCCTTCACCCGCAGCTGGGCACGACACGACCCCTCACTGCCGCCGCAAACACCCCTTGGCGTCGCCCAACACCGGCACCGCTTTCTCAGGTGTTTCTCCTGCAGCAGCGCCTTCGCTCAGGCGACGGCACTGCCGTGCCACGGCTACTGCCAGCTCCAGAGAGATGGTACCAGACCACTCTCCAAGACAGAGAGGCAGGACCTCCCGTTTCGGCTATCGTGCGGATTTATGTTGGTATCAATCAGTTGAGAAAAGACACAGTCAGTCGTTCTTCCAGTCAGCTGGCTGCATTCGACCTCCCAGCTACGTTGTTCTCGGTCTCCAGAACCCAACGTCCTTTTCATCATCTTGGTTACACTGGGTTAACAGTTCAATTCTTCAGACCTCTGAATGGGATGGATGGATGGATAGATAGACAGATTGATATCACCCTTTCTTTCAGTTAGCATGAAATACAAAATTTGCCCAACAACTTTTGAGTCCCCTGGGCTCAGCAAGGTGTTTTTGCAATCTTCCCAGGCTTTTCCCTTCTCTCCCCTTCAAACCATTCCCCTTTCCTCTGAGGTTAAAACTGTTGCTACATGGCATTCAAATAAAGCAACGTAGTATGGTAACAAGTATCTTCACTTTGTCTTATTTGAACTATATGATCTGAGAAGCTGTCTGGAAGCACATATTTAAAATCTTGAATAAATATGTAGACTACTGTCTTCCACATTTAATAGCAATATCATCAACTACAACTGATAACCCACTGTCATAGTTCAAGCCCTCTGACTCTAGCAGCTATTTACATTTTCAGATGTTCCTGCTGAGGTTTCAATACTATCTTGCCAATAGCTGACTCTGGATTATTCTCCTTTTGACTGTGTACAAACAAGGAGCTGTTGAAAGCACTTGTAGTTTGCATAAACATTAATGAACCAGTTCAGGGACCTCCTCTTTAGTGTATCAACTTCTTAGATGGATTACTAGCAGGAAAAAAAAAAACAACAACAAACTCACAAAAAAAACAAAGGTCTGAAGAAATATCCTATGTCTCAGGGAAAGTCACACTAGTAGCACTTTGATAGGGTGGTGCACCAGCACACACTATCAGTATTTCTATATTGGCACAGCAGTTGCACTGTGTGCAGCCATAGAGACTGAGAATTCAGGCTCCAGAGATCTCTGGTTATGCAATGATATAATACAACATATGTGGGTGGGTGTAAGCCTGAACCCAAAACAGCATGGTTACTGAAGATACACTGCATTGCTGGTGCTCATACGGCTGTTCCCTCACAGGTTCAGTCACTATGTCTTGAATATTCTGCTGTAGACAAGGCAAAAAGATTTTTTTTTTCTCAGACGTATCTGAAATTATCTAAAGTACAAGCAAGTAGCTTGACATTTTGTAGCTTCCTGAAAAGGATTCTCAGACCCTAGACTAAACCCAATATTGTTTATTCAGTGCATCTCACAGTCTCCCCATGTAGCCTGTTGATTTTGTTGCTCTTGTGGATGGTAAGAAGGAGGGGAAGAATTCAGATTTCACTGGCAATATTAGCTTTAGTACTTACTGTCTTTTAAGTGCCTACTAGTGGGATTTGTGTGGGATTTTTTTGTATAGATATGTAGTAGAGGATTGTATTAATGTAATGAAATAGTAGAAGTTTACAAATTTTTTAAAGTCTGAGTCAAGAAGAATCTGAAATCAATAGGACGACTTTTTATTATCGTGGTATAAAAGTCCTTGTAAACTAGATTGCTAGTATAATAGATCCGTAATAGTTCAAGAGAAGGCTGTAAATGACATGAGGTCCTGCAGTCAAGGTTCTGACAGTAAGGAAATGAGTGTGTGTGAGGAAGAAATCTTTTACTGCAAGGAGAAGTTCTAGGAAATACGCTGGCAGTCCACACCAGAGTTCATGTTGAGTGTCCAGAGAAATAGTTTGAGCGTACAGGAAACACTTTTTTTGTTACCTGTAGAAATCTTGATCTCCAAAAAAAGACTTCAGTATGATTATGAGAAGATACCAGTTTGTTCTTTTGATTACAGTGTAGGCAAGGATGACTTAAAAATGCATTGGTAGTTATCAGAGACACTTCGTATTTAGAATAGGTGTTCAATGTAATTTCTATAGTTTTGTTGTCACAAAGGTCTGATTTTGTTGTTTTGTTTTGTTTGTTTGTTGGTTTGGTTTTTTTGCAGTGACTCCTTAAATGTAATTTATTACATCTTTTTTATTTTTAATTGGTTGTCTAGCTGGATCAGCAGTGGGACACAGATATTCAACTGTGTGCCATTGGTACAAATCCAGCTGAAGCCATGAAGTAGCTGGCTTAATGAATCATTAATGGAATTCAGAACATTTTATTTCTATGCCACTGGTGCAAATCCAATTAAGGTCAAGAGACAAGCTGGCTCAGTGGTTCGGTAATAGGAAACAGACTTCTACCTCCAGCTTATTGATGTGTGTCTATAAAGGGTCAGGAAACTGTAAGTTTTGAGACATTAAAATACAAAGCTTTTCCAATGCAGCTGCTGCTTTAAAGCCAATCTATTATACATTATTACTTTCTGATATGTTTCAATAGTCTGTATTGATCTATGCATTTTGAAAGAGTATAAACATTTTCTGTGTAGCCACTGATATAGCACAATACTCATCACTCTAAAAGAAGGTACAAGAGGTGATTTCTTCAAACAGTACCTTCCCTTAAGGAAGCATCTAGGGAAAAGATGGAACATGCACTGCATTTTAGCTATTTAAGGCTAGCAAACTATCTGAATATCCTAGTGGCCTATACCATGGTCCATCCTTGCCACACTATCTTTGCCAGAGGCCTTCTGAGACCCCTCTCTAGGTTTACACTTCCAGTTAGGAGCAGGAACCTTTAGTAACTGTCCTTACTATTAGTGGGAGGAAAAATGTGTTTTTCTTAGGGTAAAACTGAAGTACTCCTTCCACTGCACCAACATTTGCAAGATCAGATTTGAATATTAAGCAAGTATCCTACATCTGTGAGATTACAGAATAAGAGAAGCTGTTAACTCTTCACTTGGTAACTCTACCCAGATTTAGCTCACACCTAATTGCAACGTGGGCATTTGCAGCAATGACAGGTATGTGGAAATCTCTCTGGAAAAGGTGGCCCTGACAGAATCCATGCATACAGCCTCTTTACCTCACTGCCTCCTCCTACTCAGCTACCTAAATGCCACCATATGCTCAAGTATACAACCTTACAGATATACTCAGAAACACCAACATCTGGAAGAGTAAAGTTTACTGAGCTTATATGGTATGACTTTGATGGCTCTGTGATAGTGACAACAATGTGAGCTGTCTCCAATATAGTTCCCTCGCAGACCTTTTTTGTCTCATACAGTGGCCAACCCATAAATGCAAAAGCTCTCCCTTCCCCATCATCCTTCCCAGGAAAAAGGTTGTAGTAAAAACATATATTTTAATTACTTAATGCACAAAGCAGGTCTATCCAGCTTGTTTCTTATTTGTCCAAAGTTTCACATGTTGCTGGTTTGCTGCTCAGTTAAAGAAATATTTCTGTCTCTATGAAACATTTGCAAATGTATGTCCTATAGGTCTCTGTCCAGGACATACTGGATCAGTGTGCTTTGTTGCATTATGCAGACATACATGTTTCTGTCCAGACTTTCCCAGACAGGATTCAAGAAGTGCCAGGCAGGGAAATTTCAAATTGAAGTATACTCTCAGCTTGGTACCATTGGTTTGAATCCTTCACTGAAATGCAGTGAAGGTTCTGCAGAGTATTATCTTTTGATTCATCATCATTATCTTTTTGTCTGTCATCCATTGAACTGGTCCTACTGCAAGTCTTATTCCTCTCTACCACCCTAAAGAAGACACTAGATATTGTGCTGTAGTTATTCTAATCTGCCAAAGTAGTCTTTTCTTTAAGAGTAGTACTCTAAAAAAGTGCTTGCATTATTCTTTCAGAATAATTTGGAAATGGTGCCAGACAAAGGTACAGGAACTTCTGCAGGGATGAGAAGCTTGCTGTTCCCCAGTACCAGTTCTTTTGGGTCACTGCAGCCATTACTGATGATCATCCAGCGCACAACTCATCTGAGAGCAGATCCAAGGTCTTTGAGGTAGGTATACAATACATGTGACATCTGACTACGAATGCCGTTCAGTTGATTCACTACTAGTACGGGTGCCTGACAAAAATAAATGAATCTTAGCGTGACTCCACATGAGTGGTGTTGACACATCCAATTGTCTGTGCTTCATTTGCTGCAAAACAGTAGCTATTTTAGAAAAGCAGTTGATGAGTTTAGCATACACAAAGAGTAGACAGATTTAAACGACATCTTACTGGAACATTCTATTTTTGAGATTTCACTTTGACAAAACTGCCTCATTAAGGACTTGGATATGAAAAGCAGGAAAATACTTTTGGATCTCATGTAAACTAAATTCAGAATTCTGATGAGCTGAATCAGTTCTTTCCATACATTATTTCCCTTTCTCTGTATTTCCCCGTGTTTCTGTATAAGAGATGAAATAAAACTTTAACAAGTCTTCATCATGATTATTAAGTAAGACAACTCTGAACTGCATGAAGTAAAGCAGAAGGAGGAAAGAGAAGGTAAGTATATTGAACCCACAATTATATTATAATATCTCAGAATAAATTAGCTACGAATGACCATCACATTTTGGGGCCAAAAGTGAACAAGTGACTGCTTGCTTCTGCAGGAAACCTTGTGTTGTTTGCTTTGACTTATTAGAAGCATCAAAAATACTAGAACAGATCCTCTAAGAAACAGGAGGATACTGTACAAAGGCAGCTGCAGCCTCCTGCCAGCTTGACTGGAGGCAAGTTTTCCAACACTCATTGAAGAATACTGTGTTTCAGCTCTGAACTACATGCCAGTAGGCTTCTCAGCCTCCAGACATACACAACTGTACCAATGCACAAAACGCAGGCAAAAAGTGAGTAGCTGTGCCTTCCCTAGAAATACTTTTTTTGTTGTGCTCCATAGACTATGCCTATAAAACTAGTCGTGTGTACTGTCTTTGATGCCTAGTCAGTGGTGGTGTGAGCAGATTTAATCTCTGTTCATTTTCTATGGGTTTGCTTGGTTCTCTGCTCCTCAAGAGCAAAATCAGTACCTTATTTGCTGTTTCTGCTTATACATCTTTGCCTTGCAGACTAGTAAAGGAGGCTTACCACCTGTGTACATATAAGATTACCAGATGGCATAAATTACATGGCACATTCATGAGCCATTATATGTAGTCATATTAAATGCAAGAAGTTTTTAATACACAGCATCTGTGTATTATTAGGGCTTTATATTTTTGGTTAAAGGCTAAACATCATTGGATATGCTTTGTAATAGCTTATTTAGTCTTACTCCAGAACTCTGTTACCTCAGCTTCATCTCAGACACTTAGCTCCCAATACAGTTAGGCTGTCTGTATTAATAGTTACCTCTTCCACAGGTAAGCCAAGTTCAAGCAGAAAAACACATAGAAAAACAAGTTTTCCAGTAAAACACCTTTCTTTATGTGTTTTCATTTCCATGACACTCTTTAGTCCTGTATAGGCTTCACTTCCATCTGTCCTTCTGCACTGCTTATTTTAAATGCTAATGTAACAGCTATTGCCTTTGTGTCCAAGTATGTCACAATCAATCTATTTATCCTGACAAGGTCTGAAAGGTTAGCCACTATTACTCTGGTTTTAGAGAGAGATGGGTAACAGCTGCTGGCTGCATTACAACCAACTTGCTGATGGATGCTGTGGTATTATGGTTTCTTGATTAAGGACCTGTCACAGTCTCCTTGGCTCCTGCTGAAGCAGCATATGGGCACACATTTGGGTATCATCTCAATGGAAAGACAAACCTGGACATGGCATTCAGCTGGGACCTGAAAGTTCAGAAGTGCTTCAGCTTTCCAGTTAAATACTGGCTTGAAATCTCAATTTAAATCTACACCTCTAAGTATGCTAGGCAGCAAGCTGTCAGCTATTCTGAATGGGATAAGGCTTTCAAGTCTCTCTTGTTTACAAGGTTTATACTTTTGAGTAAATAAATAATTATTCTTAATCCAGAGGCTGAATACACAAGCATGACTGACTATTTGTGATATGAAAGAAATCACTTGGGAAAAGGGAGACCTGGGTTCTAACCACAATTTTAAGCAACATTTAATCTAAAACTGGAACAGAGACTGGAAATGAAGTGTTTCCATGTCCAGATCCTTGCTTTTAAGTAAGAGAATCACATCCATGACCTAAATTACATTTTTGTCTCTCTCCTTCACTTAACTGAAATCACTCTTTTCTCTTTTTACTCCACCTGTCAATGCTGGAGTTTTAAGTCCAACCTACATAAATAAATTTACTCATGTTAATTCTTATTGTCATTAATGAAGACAGTTAAATAAATGAAGATAAGCATTCTCACAGAATTAATCCCATCTGAAAAGATTGATTTTTTTAATTGTTGTTTTCTAGCCAAATAAAAAAGGTTTCAGTAGATAATTGGACCAGTGCAGAAGTTTCTGGGCAACATAAAGAACACTAAAAATTTATTTTATACTGAACATTCAAACGTTCAAACCAAAATGAAATATTATTCCTCTCTTTGATTTTAATTTAGATTTTATTTGATTGACTTTTATTAAGCCATACTAGCAATCTCCAAAGAGAAAAAAAAATATGCTGAAAAGAAAAATGAAACTGTCTTCTGAAAATGTTAGCATTTCAGGTTCTAGTATTGGTGTACCTAAGAGAGTGGGTTTAAAGTTGCAGTTGCATCATCCTGCTCCACTCTTCTCACACTCTCCACCACCCCCCCATCTCCACACCTGATCCTTACTTCTCTCTGGTGCTGCACTCATCAGACTCCCCCATCAGCCAGTGCATTTCACTCCTATGGCAGAAATCTGTGCAGGATTTTAATATGGTTTGGCAGGAAACTCATTCACAGATGGGGCTGAGGAGTGCCAGAGACAGCACAGCAATTACTGTGAATGGAAAGCAGGGGTCAGTGGAAATTTGGAAAGGTGGCAAAGGACTTTCCTTTTTTGTCTGTTTTATTGTATTTACAGCACCCCAAAAGAGATCAGTTCTGGTTAAAAGGAGACTACAACAGACTACAACAACTGTTTGCATTATCAAATTCTTGTTCCTTTGAGACAATTATATTTAAAAAAACCCTGATATTTTGCCACTTTGTATAAATCTTGTCTCATATTTAATTGCAATATTTCAAATTTTTTGTCTTTTTGTGTGTGTGTGTGTGTCTGTAATTACTCATCGAATTTGAAACCCAGTTGAAATTGTGTTTTCCAGAAAGTTTTTATAATTCTCATATATCAGTTTTTGCTTGTATGTTTTGAAATATCTAGAAATTAAATAAAATGTTACTTATTTTCTAAAGATTAAAACTGAGTCAAAACCACATGTGTCTAGAATCTTTGAACGCAGTACAGTAGCTCTTTAGGCAAGCTGACTCTTAGAAGCTACTTACAGAAGATACAAAGTACATATATAGTCACCCCTGAATACAATTATAGGTTCACATAGTCAAAGGTTCTGGAACAATCATCTTGTATATATACAATTTTTGTAATGCCTATTTTGTAATACCTAAAAGTATGGTACTTTTAGTAATCTGTAGTTTAACATTCTCTTGGGGTCTACTGCTCTCTTTAGTGTACCTAAATTTATAAGGCTGAATATTGCTCCATACTCAGACATGAGCTCACTGCTTCACTGTGTAAAGGGCTGTTTGCCTAGAGAGTAGCATACTGATTTAATGTATATCCAGGAGTTGCTGCTCATTTTATGGAGCTACTTGAGAGAGAAAACAAGGTAATTTTATTCCATCAGTTTTCCAGTAACTCTGTTTAAAATAGATAGCACTAAGTTATTCTTGAAGTAACTTTAGATCAGTGTTTAAAATCTACAACTTAGCACTACAAATACATTTTTACCAAACTTGTAACTAATAAAAATACCTTTGTATGATTTCTATCTTTTTTCTAGGATATTGGCTACTGTGTTTGCCATAGTAGAACATGCTAAGCAATTACAGACTAGAAATGACATCCTGATGTCAGATATTTCTCTTGTATTCTACTATTAACTGTTGTTAGCTTGATTTCTTCTTATTCAAACACCTAAGTTTTTTAATGTATAGCTCATAAGTAGGTAATAGTTCAGTACTAAAAATACCTTTCTGAATATTTTACTACACTGTCTCTCTGAAATCAAAGAAATGCAGTGTAATTGTCAATTTCCATTTTAGCTTAAAATATTTTATTGGGATATTTATGTATTATCAAAATAAACCATTTTCTTATTTCTCAACAGTAGATAGCTCAGCCTGTTTTATCACTTGGGTCCTGTGATTTCAAAATGCTCACTCTGTAGCAGCATAGTCTGCTTCTGCCAGGTAGCTTCCTCTCCAACTACAGTATTAGCATCCCAACACCCATCTATCTAACAGGTTAGTCCCCTAGAGCAAGAAATCTCCTTCACTTTATTTCCATCTTGAACATAGACCTTCTTATTCCCTAAAAGAAGTCTGCATGGGCTCTGCTTAATGGGTTTGACATTATTTCTAAACTGTTGCAGATTTTAAATCATCATCACAAAATAACTGCTTAGATTCCCATTCACAAAGCATTGCAATTTTTATGTTCACAGCTTACAACACAAGATCTTGGAGGACCTAGATTTCGATAGCACAGACAAATCTGTCACTCTGACAACGACTTAGAAAGGCCTTTTATATCTACCTGACCTTTCAAAGTTTGTCACAGCTGGCAAATAAACTTGTTGTGGGAGTGTGGTATCCTTTTACTTTCCTTGCTGTTAGACTATACTCAGATTTCAAGTGTCATTAGTTTCAAGGGTGATGTTATCTTGACCAGTAATCCATATATTTTCTCACAGATAAATGAAAAATAATCTTACTTTTTTATATGACAACAGTTTCATAAAATATGAAATACTATGTTGAGGGCTCAAATCTCTTTTTCATTTAGAACAGTGTCTCTGTGTTTATGTAGACATGTCTAAAAGCATGAGGTGCATGTATTCCGATTTTTTTTTAATCATTTCTGTTATTGCTTATTGTAAAAATAGTGAACCTGAGGAGACAGGAGCTGTGGTCAAGATTTCCAGCAATTGCTACCAATTTTTGATGCAAGCTGATCACCCTAAAACATAATTGACTTCATGAGATACTAAGCACTTGCCTATCAAATGTGTAAATGCATCTTTGGCTTTGAGGCTCCCCAGTATCAGCAGATGAATGTAGAAACTGTGAGTTGCTCAAGATGACATAATTATATTTTAGAGCAAAATAAGCATTCTGATCTTCTGATGTCCGTGATTTGTTTCAGCCATTTACACAATACTTTCCATTTTCATTGAACAGATATTCCTTACCTACATTTAGTACAGAATGTTCCAGTTCTTTATCTGAGATGTATTAATTTCTCTTTGTAGATTAGCTGAGTAGTGGATTTTTGGGGAACAACAGGAAACCTTTCTGCAAATACATTGAATTTTATCCTTCCCACCTGTTCTTTCCACCAGTAAGCAAAGCCAGTTGACCTGCAACTTTGAATTTAATATTTAAGTATAGTCAGGGAGTACATACTTGTTTTACTTAGGGTCTCATATCAGTATTTGAAAATACAGTTTTCTTAAATGTGTAATTTTTTTTTTTTACTTAGTTTTAGAAGAGATTGTTTACAATTAATTTTCTGTGAACTTCAAATAGTATCTTGATACCTCTGGAACTCCTTTTCTGTCTCCAGTGGTCAGGCTGCAGTATAGCTGAAAAAGCTGTTCAGTATAAAAAAAATATCTGTTTCACAGATGAGACCTGTGAAGGATTTTCAGCTTAGCTTTGTAGAAGTAAACTGAATTATTGGGATTTTTTGGTATTGTTGTTACAATGCTAAGAATAAGTCCTTCAAGTAGAAAAAAACTGGTATTTCCTTACTGTATCACCAGTTTACAAATACAATGCCTGTAGAGCTGCTCACATAAGAGACCCTCTTAAATATGTTCCATGTATTGATACAAAGTGTAATTAATATTAGAATTCAAGTAAAGCTTTATAGGCTGTTGTTTTACCTGGCACAACATGTTCTGGTGAGGACAAATGCTGTATGGGATCTTAAGCTTTGGATATCATTAATTGTTAGAATCATAGAATCATTTTAGTTGGAAGAGAACTTAAAAGATTGTTGAGTCCAACCATTAACCCAGCACTGCCAGGTCACTGCTAAACCATATACCTCAGTGCCATATCTACATGTCTTTTAAACAACCCCAAGGATGGTGAATCCACCACTTCCCTGGAGAGCCTGTTGCAGTGCTTGAAAACCCTTTCTGTGAAGAAATTTTCCCTAATATCCAATCTCAACCTCCCCTGGCTTATAGCTTTGGAGATACTGATAAGTTTTTTGACATCAAGTTGTGTTAACTTAACACAGTGCTGTTCTTGATTGTGGAATGTACTTTTGTAATGATGGGCTGAAATTCGCAACAGTTTGTAAGTACTTTTGTGCTCTTCATTGCTTAGGGCATTTAAGGAAGCTCTAAGTCTTGGTAGATACTGTCAGTGATCCTCTTGCACAGTGCAGAGTACAGAACACTGCCTCAGGGTGTGTGGCAGTGCTGCAGCCAAGCTGCCTGATTACACCAATAACTCACATGTAGTCAAGTGTATTTAAAATAACATTTTTTTTTTCATACCTAATAAATTTCACCAGTATCCAATTGAGCGTATGGCAAAAGAGAATGTTCCTGCTTCTTCTACTTCTCACAGCTGTGTTTCCCCATCCCTTCTCTTGCATTGGCTCTAGCAACTACACGTCCACAGGGAGCATTAAAGTCACTGAACTGCACCAACAGAGTAATCATATTTTTCTTTTGGTGGTTCAATATCCTGTCGTATCAGTGAGTTGATCTAATTCATGACTGCAGTCATTAGTTCATTAGGAAAAGATTGGGCAGGAAGAAAGAAAAAAGTGTTGAAGGGGAGGAAGAAGAGGCTTGTCCCTTTCATTGACAGCATGATGTGAAACTTTACCTCTAAGCAAAACTTGTGACAGTGGTGTTATTTTTGAACTTAGAGCTCTTGAAGAATTACGGCTGTAATGTGAAACTGCACTCTCACTCTGTCCCAAACACACAGTTCCTATGACCCTTCTTGTTTTAATCATTTTTTCTCCTAAGTGCTTACTTTTCCTTTGTTTTGGGACTTCTAATTTACTTCTAGTATGACTTACAAACTGTAACTGCCTTTTCACTGCACAGACCCTATAAATTGAGGATCTCTGCAAGAGCTTGGCCTCTTTAATCTCCCTTAATTCAAATTCTAAAATGAGATTCTTTACACCTTTGAGCAGAGCAGTCACCATCTGCCTTCCTGAATCAGTAAGGCTCACTTCAGTGAACTAGAAATCTGTACTCCACTCTTCTAACTCTTGGAACCACAGAATAGTTGAGGTTGGAAGGAATGTCTGGAGATCATCTGGTCCAACTTCCCTGCTCAAAGCAAGGTCAACTAGGACAGGTTGCTCAGGGATGTATCCTGTCAGGTTTTGAATATCTCCAAGGATGGAGACCCCACAACCTCCCTGGGCAATGTCTTCCAGTTGTCAGACTCACAGTAAAACATCTTTTTCTTATGTTTAATCAGCCTGTACTTCGGTTTGTGTCCTTTGCTTCCTGTCCTTACACTGGGTACCACTGAGAACAGTCTGTCTCTGTCTTTTCCATTTCCCCCACATGAAAGATGCTCCAACCCTTTAATGATCTCCATGGCCCTGTGCTCGACTCTCTCCAGTATGTCCATGTCTCTCTTGTACAGGGGAGTCCACAACTGGAGATATAGCACTCCAGGTGTCTCTCACCAGCGCTGAGTAGAGGGGAAGGATCACCTCCCTCAGCCCGCTAGCAATGCTCTGCCTTGTGCAGCCCAGGATGCTGTTGCTTATCTTTGCTGCAAGGGTGTAGATGACTATGTTCATCTATTTCTGTCTCAGGTCTCCCAGGGGTTCATCTGCCAAGCTGCTTGCTAGCCACTCAGCTGCAAGCCCATCCTGGTGCCTGGGGTTATCTGAAAGCCCCATGCAAGTTTTTATTTTAAAGATAGGATCAAATATTTAATAATTAAGTTTTTTTCCTTCTTATTCTTTGTGTCATTGAAATAGTGTGACAAGCATGATGATGATGATACTCAGGAGGCAAACACATGCTTCTATAGTACTTGCAAGTAACACCGAAAAGAAGACTAACAGCAGCAGTTAGCTGTTTTGTGCCTCAGAACTTAGCCATTTCTCACAAAAATTATTCATTAAATGCATTTTGGAATATATTATACATAAGTTCTAGCAGCTTTTTCAAGAATGCTTTCTGCCTAATAAACTATTCAATAGCACTTTGTATTTCTTGAGCTGGCAAATAGGTATAAATACACTTGGTCTCAGGGGGGAAAGCCTGTCTGATATCTATACACTGCATAGGAACGGGAACACTTTCATGAATAATCCAACTGATCTTAACACAGCAATTCATATAAATAAATGGTATTCAGTTTTAGGGAAGACCATAGAGGAGCAGAGATGGCAACTATAGTTGTTTCATCACAAATCTTGCGAAATTTGGTATTTTATTAGTTCCCAGATTCTGGAACCACAATCTCAGTTTTACTTTCAGCATTCTTGGCTGGAAAAAAAAAATGAAAAATTGATAAGACATTTTAAAAATTTAGCTAAAAGACAAAACCAGCTCCATTTTTCCTTCAAGGTATCTAAGCTAAATTGTTTCTCAGATTTGAAATATTCAGCCTTTTACTACTGGAATCAGATTGAAAGGTTACCTCTGCCAAGTTCTGTAGAATCATCCACAACAGCAGTCTGTGGCCAGACAGCACCACAGGAGTGCTTTAACTGTCCTAATGTATAACGTATAGTATCTTCCATGTGTTAAGCTTTGGCCTTGGCACACCAGGCTTAGCACTCCTCAGATCCCACCTCTGAGAGCATACTTACATTGTAATCCAAGAGCCAGTCTGTTTGTCAGCAAACCTAGAGGAATGGGTGCCATGCTCAGTACCATCTTAATACTTCCATTGCTGGGATGTTATCACATTCTTCTTCTGTCTATGCTTATTTCAGGAGCAGAGTGTCACATCCTCATCTCCCTGAGGAGATGAGTGTGCTCTAGAGAGCATGCTTTTTGTAAGGTGACCTGCAACATGCGTATCTATGAACAGAGGTTGTTGTCACAGTTTACCAGAGTTACTCTTGGAGCAGGCAAGCAAAACTGTTATAAAACCAAAAGAAGCAAATAATAGGGCCAGTATTTCCAGTCAGGGAAGTAGGATAGCACGTAGCTCTCCAGAGGAGGGTGCTGGGCTCCTTACCTTGGGCTTACTCTAGAGTTAAGGTAAAGTTATGCTTATGCCTCTGAGAATGAGAAATGGGACTCATATGGCAAATAAAAAAGGTCTTCAGTAGAAGCTGCCAAAGACAGTCAAGATCTGCTGCTGGAGTTTTTCCTTAAGGAGACCTTAGTCAGGGTGCTTCTTTTGTGGTGTGTATCTTATCTGGGGATGGAGCTAGGGTTGGGGTGAGAGCACCAAGAAAGCCTAATCTGAAAAAGAGTAAGAAAGGGGCTCACACTATTACTTGAAAGGAATTCTCTCTGCTGCACTACCTGGCCTGAGTATGTGATGGAGTAACTGGTCTTGGGATCAGTGTACATTAATGGTCAATATTAAAATTATGTCTCTGAGGGAGGGAAATCTAAGACATCCAGTAATTCTGGTGCTCAGAAGAGGTTGGCAGCATAATTTAAAGTTGAAAGCAAAACAAAGTCATTGTTTCCTAAAGCTGCATTTAGCATTTTCACAAGATTGTTCATTTGACAGAGCTTTGCATTACATATCCATACATGATAGTGCACAACTTTTGGGGTTTTTTTTCTTTTTGTAGTCGTAAAGCTCAGGAGTCACAGTTCTGACAGATCTCAAAGGACCCAGCGTGTGCCAACTGAGAAACTAAATCCATCTTGTTTCTCTCAGATAGGTTAAAGAAATTCCATATCATCAGTTAGTTCTCATTTTTTAAGCAAGGTCTCAAGGTGTTGTGTCCACTTTAGTTACAGAGGCTTCACTTACCACTAAGTGGTAGGTACAGCTGATAAAACAACTAAAGGAAAATGAGGCAAAATTTTTCATAGAATTTCTTTAGCATCCTCCAGTCATCTCAAAAGTAGGCAAGCCATATTAATTTCATTTTATAGTTGAGGAGACTAGGAATGGAAAGATCAAGTGACTTATCCAAGGGCATAGAAACAAAGAACTTCGGAACTCGCTGAATACACTCAAAACTTTTGTTTCATTTACTTGCCTATAGACTGTGTCTATAGACAACAGAAATTTTCCACAATTATTTTTTAAAATGTTTTTAAAATATGCCCTATAGTCTTAAAAGAAGAGCCTTTTCAAATCATAGCTTGAATTGAATGGGTTTGGGTAGAGCAGGCAAATTAAAAGATTGATGACATGTCCCACAAAGATGTAGGGTGCCCTTTCACTCCAGTGTTATAAAACAGGTTAGTTGTTTCTGACTGGTCTTGCTCATCTCAAAAGCAGAGAGAAATGTCAGAATGGCAGTGTCTTTCCCTCATCCATTCAAACAGAGCTCAGCACTGCATAAGGAAGCAAGGCTAGTTCCAAGCACTTCTGTATTTTTATAAGTTTTCCCTGTTTTGGGTACTGTAGTTCTTCAGCAGACTTGTTCCCTTTCAGGTTTTCCTGGAGAATTATGCCCACTGGTTAAAATTTCAAAGTTTTGAATCTCCAAAATATTTAGATTAATGACATCTGTCATCTGTTTCCAGAAGTTTATCGGTCATGGAGAACTAGAAGAGAGGAAACAAGACTATATGCTTTGTGTATCCCAAAGCAGAAGATGCGGAGCTCAGTGGAAAGGTAGAGGGAATTATGAGATGATTGTTCTGTGATAACAGAACCTGGGATCTGGTTAAAGGTGGAAAGGAAAGAACCAGAGGAAGAGGAGAGGATTAAGAATGAGAGGAAAGGAGACAATGTGGATAATATGGATATAGTATAATCAGACAGTGAAAACGCTCAGCAAGAGAAAAAACCAGCTACATCATTACTGCAAACTGGAGTAAAGGGAGAGATGGAGTGACAGCAAAGAGATAAAAGTGGAGAATTCAGCTGTTGCCTTCTGGCCAGGAAGTGGTGTGAAGGGGAAGCAGGCAAAGGAAGAGTGTTAAAAACTGAAACTGTAAAAGAGGCCAGAATGGCTGAAGACACATGAATCCTACCAGAACAGTAATTTTGAGTTTAGCCCCAGCATTGCAAGCTGTAAATAACATATATTGCTTCCATGAGTGGAAATACAATGTTTCCTATCGGTGGTATAGGGTATATGCTTCTACAGTTACTGCAGCAATACATAATCATAGAATCATCACCAAGGTTGGAAAAGACCTCCAGGATCATCAAGTCCAATCTTATACCTAACACTTCCATGGTCACTAGACAATGCTCTGAACTGCCACATCAACTTGCTTTTTTAATACCTCTAGGGATGGTGACTCCACCACCTCCCTGAGCAATCCATTCCAATGTTTAACTACTCTTTCACTAAATAAATTTTTCCTCATATCTAATCTGAATTGCCTCTGGCACAACTTGTGGTCATTTCCTCTTGTCCTGTCATTAGTTACGAGGGAGAAAAGGTCAGCACCTGCATCTCCACAACCTCCTTTCAGGTAGTTGCAGAGAGCAATATGATCAGCTCTCAGCCTCCTCCAGACTAAACAAACTCAATTCCTTCAGCCTCTCCTTATAGGACATGTTCTCCAATCCCCTAACCAGTCTTCTTGCTCTTCTCCAGACCCTCTCCAGTACCTCTTTGTCTTTCTTATACTGCAGTGCTCAAAACTGCACACAGTACTCCAGGTGTGGTCTTACCAGTGCTGAGTACAGGGACATGATCACCTTCCTACTCCTGATGGCCACACTATTTCTGATACAGGCCAGGACACTGTTGACCCTCCTGGCCACCTGGGCAGAGTGTTGTCTCATATTCAGTCAGCTGTCAACCAGCACCCCCAGGTCCCTTTCTGCCAGGCAGCTTTCCAGCCACTCATCCCCAAGCCTGTAGGGCTGCTGAGGGTTGTTGTGACCAAAGTGCAGAAGCCTGCACTTAGCCTTATTAAACTTCATACAATTGACCTTAGCCCATTAGTCCAACCTATCCAAATCTCTCTGCAGAGCCTTCCTATCTTCAAGCAGATCGACACTCCCACCTAATATTTTGTCATCTGCAAATTTACACTCTATCCTCTCATCCAAATCATCAACAGGACCGGCCTCAAGACTGAGCCCTGGGGAACACCACTCATGACCAGTCACCAACTGGATTTAACTCCATTTACCACCACTCTCTATGCTTGGCCATTTAACCAGTTTTTAACCCACCAAAGAGTACACTTACCTAAGCCAGTTTTATAAGTTATCCCTTCTCTTTGTTATGCTCTGCCTCTTTTTCACATTTTCAATTTTACAGATGCAGGCATACATTTGACACTGTAAAGGAAAAAGACATACACAAAAATTCATCCCTCACTAGTTCCTTCAAGAATTTTGATGTATTTTTCTTTCTTAAGGAAAACCTTCGTTAGAGCATTTTAGATGGAAGTGTATGGATGCTTTTTAGTAGTGATTAAACCATGCCTGTCAGCTAAGAAAAGCCTCTTTAACTGATGTAGCATAGGTCATTTTGCCTGTAATTTACAGGCAGAAACAGATTATACTATCCTTTTAGTGCTTTTTTCATCTTTAGAAGAGGAATTTGGAACAAGTTTCTGTTGTGAAGAATTGTTTGCTATACACAAAAGCAAAGTCAGAGGGTGTTTCACACTGGAAACTCTTTGTTCTAAGGTGTAAGGTCAAAATCATGATAAAAAGAGAAAGTCTCTACCTTAGCACAGCATATATACAGTGTGCACCTGGATCCAGGATCCAAAACAAGTAAATGTAAATATGAGCGATTTTTGAGAAAAGAAATACTGTGAAACAGCTATCAGTGTTCAAAGTCAAGTCTATTTAGAAAGTCAGAAGAGCCTTGTTCCCCCACAGAGCGTCAGCTTTGATCTTTAAAGATGTCCCTATTTCACAACTCAGTATTCAATAGCCAGGAACCTGATCACTCAGACGGCACCCAAACAGCATGTTTTCTATAGATGCTTGCACCAGTCAAAGCTGCCCACTGCAGAGATGAGGTTCCTACTCCCTCTAGTGCAGCAAGTGCACATTCAGGCACTGTCTAACATTGCTTGTAAAAAGGGCTCAGTGATGTAAAAGAAGTTACAGAGTACTTTTGTTACAGAAGTGGAATTAGTTTGTGCACTGATTTACAAAGGATACAGGCAAGCTATCATATGAACAATACTTTCAAATCATGGACCTTAAAGGTTTATACTGACCTAAGTAAGGTGTTGTCCTGGCTAAAAACAGATCTGAAGAGTGAAGAGGGGCTGGAAGTTATAAGTTGTGTTTCTAAGGTGCCATAACTCAGGAACTGATAGTCAGACATAGATGCCTTGATTCTCTATATGGGAAATAAATGAGAGACCAAAGATGCAGCATCTGGAGTGTGGAGGTACCTGCAGGTAGCCAATACAAATTTTAATTTTTAGGAACAGGAAAAGGCACTCCATGCCTGAGTGGAGTTGGAGCACTTCTACATGCACATGAGTAAATCTGCTGTCCTAGTCCTTTCAGGAGTGTGCATGCCTGACTCAAGTGACTACAAATGTTCTTAATGTTAACAAAGTGGAGATCCCCATTCACTTCTAAAATGCAGTAGGTACTGAACAGAGACTAGAATACTTTCCTCTTCTCTTTGCTCTACCACTAGGCTAAATGTTCGTTCACTCTTTTTTATGTTCCTCTTTTCAGCAGAAGTGGAAGGATAGCCAAGGAGTTGTCCTTGAAGGAAGAGGTGGTGGACTGAATACTTGCAGGTAGAATGGTATAAAACTCCTGCTTCATGGATGCCTATTTTAGTCACTAGACTAAATATATAAAAATTGGTCATGCTGTTTGTTACTGCTTTGACTGAAGACACTGAGTGGACCGGTCCTCTGAATGCACATGAAGCATACTCTAGATATACTATAGACTTATTGGGGGTATAAGTGATGTCCAGCCTTATTGCTGGACAGCAACAGACTGAGAACTAGATGCCTAGTTATTTGAGCTGGAGGAGTTCTGGCCATGCTGAAAAGCAGAATTAAGCCACCTAAATAGTGTTCAGGTTAAAAAGGAGGCACCCAGAGAGCCAGTACGTCTTGCAGATCATGGTTTTCAGCTTAGGCAACTAAGTCCATCTGTCATAGATACTGTGATTTCTGTTTGGTTCAGTCTTCAAATTTTTCTTTATTACATTTTTATCTCCTAAAAATAACTTTTGCTTTCTAGATAAAAAATGCTTGCTTTTTTTTATTTCATGTGAGAGGTGGCTGTTGTACTTCACCAAGAGGTGAGCTGCATCTTGATTCCGCAACACTAACTGCAATTAAAAGTTGAATCCAAGGCAATCAGTCTACCAAATGGGAGCCTATTATATGCCACTGTGCAAGACTACTCGAAAACTCTAAAACAGGAATTTTAAAAGAGCCTACTGAGTGTTTCATGCAAAGCTGTGTGGTTTTGGTTAAGTTTTTCTGAAATTGCCAGCCCACTTTGTTTGCAAATAGCAGCACGAGATTTTAATGGAACGTGTGGACTATTTTTCTGCAGAAGCTTGACAACACTTATGTTTCAGAGACTGGCCTGTATTGCCTGCCTGCAGGTAACTACCTACATACCACAAATTGCAGATCAAGGTCACTGCTACAAAAATCTCAGAACATACTGCCTGAAGTTTCATGTTAATCATGCTTCCCTGAAATGAAGAAAACACACAGTATTGAAAGTAACTTGGGAGAAGTTCAGGATGGTAATTTAAAAGAGTTTTCTAAAAGATGAGACAAGTGCCCAGTAGTGGCTCCAAGTCCCAAATCCATTCGGTCCTTTGAAGACTCTTATGCTCGATTGTTAGTGCTACTACCAATACTTTCCCTCTTTAGACTACCCACAATCCTAAAGAAATGATGGTATGACAGTGTGCTGCAGAACAGCCAAGAGATCACTAGGAAAACTATTTCCTTTCTTTATGTATTGGTAACACAGTACATATAGACAAACATTTATATGGAAGAATTATGTCAGAAAGTACTGACACCTCTGAACTGTCAGAAATATTTTGCATTTCAAACCACATCAGTTTAATGTTATCATAATCTTTCATTTCCTTAAGCTATTTCTCATGTGCTTCTCTATAATTTTCTTCCAATCAAATATTTTTTCTGCTCCCTGTCAAACTCCTGTCCCTGGCATCTGGTGGCTGGCCACTGTGGACACAGCAAGGACAGTCAGTTTTGCTGTTAGCTGTGACCTTGAGGATGATTAAGTTTTGTTTCCCATCTAACTTTAAGTTATCCCTTATCTGAGGTTTTCTATAATTTATATATCCAGTCCCTTCTTAGAGATCTATTTCTGACTGCTTAATATCATATAAGACATTTTAAACATATATTTTGTTAATGATCTCCTGCCATTTTTCTGCAAAGATCACACATTATGCTTTAGCAATACTGATGATGTAATTGTTACAAGATGCTTTGCTTAATTGCTTTCTCCCCAGCTACTGCCAGTAGAAGGGACCCCATCCTTCCTTACAGTAAATAGTTCATTACCTGAGTCACCTCTAAGGATATGAACTGAAGGATGTGGGGGTATAGTGCTCTCAAAGCTTTCTGTGCATAGCACTTCACCAGGATTCTCTACCATGAGTGAGACAGGCCATCCTAGTTCATTCTCAGTGACACGTCATTTAGATGACAAAACAAAAAAACAAAAAGATTTTTTTATTTATAATGTTGTGGTGGTCATCATAGTCTAACTTGTGAAGAGAGAGAATATCTTTTATTAGATGATGGGAGATAGCTGGGAAAAACCAGATGGGTTTTACACCACCCAACTGAGTAATCAGAAGGTTAACTTTGGGAACTATTTCACAACTTTGGGATGCAAACATTAAAACAGTAAAACAAGTTAGAAAATTAAAGCTTCGGTTTGACACCCATGTTCCTTTCCTACTGCTTAGCCTCTCTCCAAGAATTCCTGATGTGTTCTCAGGGTCTTCTCCAAGTAAGGGACTGTTCACAGCAACAGTACATTTTCAAGTTCATTGTTTCAGTTCTTAATACCTTCCATTTCAGTTTGTGGATTCAGGTTTTGGAAAACAAATGCAAATGGATGAGATGGCTGTACCTGGAGCCAGGCACTTTGATTCCTCTCTCCAGATCTTTCTTACCTGGGCAGGAAAATGCCAGCTATGTCAATGTCAAAGATTGTTCTAATTGCTATCAAGAATTGCTGGAGCTGAGCAAACCAATTGCATGTGCAGGCAAAGAGAATCATAGAACTGTTTCAGTTGGAAAAGACCTTTAAGATCATTGCATCCAACCATAAACCTAGCACAGCCAAGTCCACTACTAGACCATGTCACTAAGTGCCACTTCTACATGTCTTTTGAATGCCTCCAGGGATGACGACTCAACCACTTCCCCAGGCAGCTTGCTCCAGTGCTTGACAACATTGTCAGTGAAGAAGTTTTTTCTAATATCCAATCTAAACCTCTCCTGGTGCAACTTGAGGCTGTTTCCTCTCATCCTGTAGCTTATTACTTGGGAGAACAGACCAACCCCTATCTCTCTACAACCTCCTTTCAAATAGTTGTAGAGAGCAATAAGGTCTCACCTGAGCCTCCTTTTCTCAAGGCTAAACAGCCCCAGTTCCCTCAGCTGCTCCTCATAAGACTGGTGATCTAGACCCTTCACCAGCTTCATTGACCTTCTTTGGATACACTCCAGCACTTCAATCTCTTTCTAGTAGTGAATAGAATCATTTAAGCCAGACAAATAGATTGTTCTTGTGTAAGCAGGCCAGTAGAAGGAAAAAGGAAAGCTAGCTGCTCTCACAAGTTTCTGCATTTTGTCTAGATCTGTTTTCTGATTTGGCTAAGCATGAAGCTGCATGAATGCTGCATCTGGGTGATGAGAAGAACTGTCAGGAGGAATTGTTCTTTTTTTGCAAACCTGGACTTCTGCCATGTTTCTAAGTCTCTGTTGCCATGGCCCAAAGAGTCCAGCACAAGGTGAGTGGAAGTCAGAAATTAGCCTGTTTGGTCCTTAAATGCTTCCACTGAGACTGCTATAAAAAGCATGCAATAAACCCTATCATTTTGGTAATCATGGTAGTCTTTTTTACACTGTCACTGTTTTTCTGGTAATTAGGTAGATGTTTACAAGTCATTAAGTAGAAGCCCCCAAAACTGGAGGTTATTTTGTAACTTTCCAAAAAAAGTCTTTCCTCAACCAAAAAAAGCCCTGTATATAGTCTACTTTTTTTTTTTTTCCCCAACTTCATACACAATGTAAGTGGGTAGCAAGGAAAGGAAGCTTGTTAGAATATCTGAATTCTTTGCATGGGAGGTGTTACCTGGCTTAGCCAGTGAAATGGTGCGACAAACACTATTTAAATTATTTGTCTTGAGCTGGTTCCACTCCAGCACATCACAGGCAGTAACTCTGAGTTGTTCTGAAGATCCATTATACATTTTCCTTGCTACTCTCTTTAAAAGAAAAAAAGGATGAACCTGTCAGGCAAAACACCCCCACAAAAAAACCCACCACCACCAACAAATCAAATTCTTATAAAACTTCTGTACAAGTTGTCATTCATTTTTCCATGTCTGCAGTAAGACTGTGGCCAGATACATAAAATGAAAGGGATGCTGTGCATCTACAATTTCCAGGTGTCCCCAGAAGCTGTAGGTACTTAATATCTCAAAATCTAGGCCAGAATTTCTGTATTTATGAAATTCAAAACTCTGAGTTTTTAATAAAACTAAATTATGTTTTGCTGCCATAAGAATCCACTGTGATAAAGCAAGATCTGATAAAGTACTAGGAAGATTTCTCTTTGTGTATAAATATTTATGTATGTAAATGGATGTGTGGCTAATGATAACTGACAAGAAGAGACTGACACAAACTCAGATCCTCTGTCCCCACGGAGAGATACAACTTGCATCTTGAAGTGTTGTGGCATCTCTCATGGGCTGTGTACTGAATCATTGATTAAATGCCACAGCATCTGGATAGCTAAAATGCCAGTGACTATTGAAGAGGAAGAGAGGAATGTGCCCTGAATACAAACACAGAGAAATAATCTCATCTATATTTCTAGATATTTCATAAATTTGTCAAGAGCTGAATTGTTTATTTTCCCTTTACATTTTACTAAAGAGTGGACTGAAATTTTCTTTGCTGAAGACTACACAGACTGTTTATCTCACGCACACAGAATAGAGTCCCTCACCCAGGAAGGAGTTAGAAAAGAAGTTAATAAGGACAGGCTGCCCTTGAGAGGCACAGGGCACTCTGAAAACCACCCCTGCAATTGATTCTTTCAGCATAGTCAGACTCCCTGAACCTGCTTATACATTTGGAAAAGGTTTGCATATAGGTAAGATTTTTGAATGAAATGTGAATGTTTTTTCTTTCCTGTCTTTTTCATTCTTTCTGTTACTTTTGTTATTGTGTGTTTTGTTTGCAAGTAAGCTATTGTAATTTCTGCCAGGTACGTCAAAAGGAGAATTCCATTTTACTTCTGCTTTTACCCTTTAATAGTATTACAAAGCTACCTGAGGGAAAAAGAAATGCTTAGATTAAATTTACAGTGCTGCTTAGAATCATAGAGGTGTATGTATTTAATTAAAAAAAAAAATCTATTTAATACCAGTATGACTAAACATGGAATGACATGTAGCTGAAAAGGCAGAAAACTTCTGCATGACTCTTTTGGGACATGGAGGAAAAGTGCTTCCTTTTAATACTTCAACTTGCCTTTCCAGCATGGCATCACACGCTGCTTGTGCATTCCTTGAAATAGTAACATTTTTAAGTGTGCTGCATTCGTTTTTTCTTTATTTTTGTCATTTCATGATGAAAGGCTCCATGATTTCTAATGTGACGGTAGGATAATAACATACTATCATCATTATACATGTACTCTCCAATACATTCCTTTATTATACTAAAGCTGCTAATGATGATGGCATTTTTGGAGTAAGTGTGCCATGTGGTCTACTCCTGTTTCAGAGAGAAGTTTCAACAGTCTTTGAAACCCTGTTTCAAGGAAACACAGAGGAGAAAAGACCATACTAAAGTATACACTAACATGAAGTTTATACTGGAACTAAACCCAAGAAACTTCTGCAATATGTTGTTCAACAAATGCACTGCACATGTGTATAATGTAAGTGGATGTAAGGAACTTGCTAGGTGGTTTGCCTTAAGGCCGATCCTTTCTGTAGATGCAGAAATGGCTACCAACCAAGTTTATGGCACTTTCCCACCCCTTTCCCCATAGATTTTTCTGCTTACTATTTCTACACGTGCCAAGGGGCAGACACAGCAATGAACACAACAAACAAAAAAAACCCTAAAAGACTTCAAGGTACAAAGTCAGCTATTGCTCTTACAGATCCAACATTTTGTTTATACTGGATTAATGATCTACATGGTCTCAGGTACAAGAAAATTGATACCCATGTGCTGACAAATGCAGGGGTGCCTGACAGGAAAGAGAAAAGCATTATGCTCCAGTCATTCACACTTTGTGGCTGCCTTCTCCTTTTTCTTTTTCCTTTGAACCTTCTTGTTGAATCTTCCTTTTTCAACATTACAGTCATTAACTAGAAAGTTGTCTTTTACAAATTTTCTCATGACACCTTTTGCTTTCTTTCTTTTCATCCTCTGCAGCTAATTGACAGGTACATTCCCTTACTGCAACATTAATACGTTCTTTCTTACTCCAGTGGGAGGCCTCTGTATACCAGCTTACACCTTCAGACTTTGCTGAAACCCTAATGGGCCTAGAGAGGCAGAATATAACTCAGGTATCCTCCTCCTGCAAAATTCACTCTTCATAAAGCCAAATGGGTAGTTTAAGCTAAAAACTATTTGAAAGGATGATGGAAATGAAGCTGGTTTTATGGCCCCTACTCCAAAGCCTTTCTTGCAACCTATACTTCACACTTCATGTAAACCATCAGCCTTATTTCTTTTCACCCTTGTATGTCAAGTCAGTTGAGGGAAAAACTTTTTCTTTCCAGTACTGCCTTCACCTTCTTCTGCACGTAACTTATCTGCTTCTATTACATAGCTGTCTTCCAGAGCTTAGCTTCTTCTGCTACCTTTAATGTGCAGGTATTTCAGATGACCTGCATTCCCTTGCAACTTGGATATTATACTGTTGTGTTATGGAGCTTCATAAGTTAATCAGGTCATATTGTCTTGTGTGTAGTTTATTTAAATTGCAATCTGTGAAAGAAGATACACACAGGGCAGTTTATGTTTATTTTTCTGTTGACTTCAAAGCCTCCATTTGCCATTTGATTGTTCTTTTTGTATACATCAGTCTTGCAGAAACTTATACACTGATTGCACCTAAAAGGCCTTGTGAATCTTATGCATTTTAGGAATATGCATTAAAATATTAAGGAAATTAATAAATACTTTCTTGGTGTAGAAGATAATGCAAAAGTATTACAAGACCTTTGTTGTGGGTCAGTCCCAGTTTCTAAATTTCACAAATTTAGTTCTTCATTGCTATATATAAATCTTTCACTGGTGTTTTTAGATCCAGCTGTGAAATGTATAAGCGTTACTAACTAATTTTCCTAATATAAATCAGTTTATTGCTATGAAAATTAACTGTTTAACATCTTTAGAAAGCAAACCAAATGTGTAAAGTTTCAATCCACATACATGGTTTAAACTTTTTTTTTTTTTGTAATTATTTTGAAAATTCTCCATGTGACTTCATGCAACTCAGGCATTCCTGTACTTGCAACAGTGACATCAATAATTTGAGTATTGTGGTCAGTTTTGGTCCCCACTATACAAAAAAGATGCACACAGGCTGGAGAGGGTCCAGAGAAGGGCTTTGAGGATGATCAGAGGACTGGAGGACCTGACATATGAAGAAAGGCTGAGAAAACATGGTTTGTTCAGACTTGAGAAGGCTTAGGGGAGACCTTATTATTGTGTACCAGTACATAAAAAGTGGGTACAAAAAAGATGGAGACTCTCTTTTCATGAGGAGTCACATAGAAAAGACAAGGGGTAATGGATACAAGTTACAATGGATACAATGGATACTCCTGGGGAGATTGACTGGAATCCAGAAGAGAATTCACCATGAGAACAATTAGACATTGGAATAACCTCCCAAGGGAAGTGGTGGATTCCCCTACATTGGACAGTTTTAAGACTCAGCTTGTCAGGGTGCTGGGCCATCTGATTTAAACTATATATGCATATATATAGCTTACCTTAAAAGGTTGGACTAGGTGATGGTTGAGGTCCCTTCCAACCTGGTATTCTATGATTCTATGTTATAGTTGAAAATTACTGCTTAAGGGAAAAAGAGGACTAAAATCAGTACGATCAGGACAACTGATCACTTGACTTGTAGAAACCCAAATTCAACACAGTTTTGACTGCAGATTTGGGATTGTAAATACATAACAGCTACAAAATGAGGGGCTGCTCAAATTAGCAACTAAAGCTTTGAGAGCCCAACTGTTGAATAATGGAGAATATTACAAGTTAAAATTGAGATTTAATATCAGAATATGGGATATGACTGGAGTAGCTATCCCATAGTAAGGATAGACAGAATAAAGGAGACAAGCAAGTCTGGAGACACCAGAACATGATGATCAGAAGGCAACGGATGAGAACTGAAGCACTGCAGTAGAAATGTGTGAAAAGCAGCACTGGGCAGCACAGCCATGAGGAACCTCATGGCCCACAACTAGAACAACAGAGGTTGCTGCAAATTTGTTAAAGATGCATTAACAGAAAGCACAATTTTGTAATGCCTGTGAGAAGTAACAACTGCTATAGCTTTCAAATTTAAGATTTTTTAATCCATCCTGTGTGATAAAAGAGGAGATGATCTTAGTCTCAAAATTGCAAGCTGGCTGTTGCTGCTCTTGTCTAGTAGGAACAGTGGGATACAGTCTCACAAGATCTTACATTTTTTATAGAGCTGCCTGAAAATAGAAGTGGAAATCCTAACTTTACACTGTCCGTACATGGAAAGTTTCATCAAAGGCCTGTGGCAGAAATGTGTAATATCCTTTGAACTAAAATAGCTGTCAGATAGAATGCTTGAACAGTTCCCTTCTCTTACAGAAGGAATACCTGGTTTACACCTGCTCCAGTATCCACCAGGACTAAAATCATTTATGTATTTTATTTTAAAAAAAAAGGCCACTAAATGTATCTGTTTAACAGTAAAGCAAGCAGCAAGATATATTGACAGATATGACGCTCACTACATTTGATATAATAAGATGTAGACTCCTCTTTGGCTTCCTTCCAGAAGAAAATATATGGAAAAGTTTTATTATTTTTAAAATACAATTTTAATCACAAATCTGGATTTTTCACCACAAGAAAATTTATAGTTGTCAGCTGATGGACACCTGCTAATACCAACACAGGGGAAAAGAAAGATATCAGAGTTGTGTGAATAAAAGATACACTAAATAGCCTCAGAAAATGTATCCCTTTCCTTTTTTTGGTGAGGATATATTTATGAAATGTGTTGTAAATGATGCAGGAGTAATAAAGTTTGTTTAAGTTCACCAGTATTGCTCCACAATCTTTTATTTTATGCTCTGAATATAGTAAGACAATCACCAAATAAGTCATTTTTAAAGACCAAAACTCTTCTGTAGTTTGCTTATGGGTGAAGTCTGGACCTGGCTCTGTTGCTACCCATCTCTTTTTTACACTGCCCGAGTATTAGATTTCACAAAGTAAAGGATATTGTCTTAGCTATTTTATGAGATGGCTTTCGCAAAGTAGTGTTTAAGCTGTTTTGGAAGCACAAAGAAACAGACTCATCCTTGCTGGCTATGCAGTTCTCCTCTCACTAGAATAGTATTTAGGACAGAAGCATCCTTGAATGTTAATGGATGCTAGTCAACTAAATAAAATGAGATAAGCTTATCTTTTATAATGACTTTTAAATCACCTAATGTTTCAGTTTAAATCAATTACATGAGATGATGATTCTTCTACTTAATCCCAGGATACTTTCTGCAAGAATTGGATCACAACATAAAAAGCCATTTCTGCTAGATAGATTAGTCAGCACATTCTTTTCTTTCCTTTGCTCACTAAATGCTCAGGACTTTCTCACATTGATTTACTGTACGTGTTTGTAAAATTTGGATATCTTGTGAACAGTTTGTTGTGAATATTTATTATCTAACTTCTGCATTAATTCAGTGTTGGTTAGTCATTTGAGCAATACAGTTTCTGTACTGGGTTACTTTAAATGCAAAATGTATTTGTAAGATGCAAAAGTACTGTGAATAATCAAGCAACATATATTTTGCTACAAAAGTTTTTGCTTAAATTCACTACTGCAAGTGAAAGTAAACCTTGATTGTTTCTGAGCTCAGATTAATATTAGTGGCATTTTTCCCCTTGCTCAGGCAGCTCCAGTAATTGCATTCTCCTGATCAGATTCTCCCTGCAGGCTCAGGTCAATATAGCCTTCTTCACTTGATTTTTCACATTGTGGGGCTGTGAAGCAGTGGTCACCATCCACTCCAAAAAAGTGGCTTCATTGCGGTGAAATATATTTATTAAATCCTTTGGTATCCTTCCATATAGGGTCCCGAGATGTGCAACTTCTTTCACATGTTTTTTAATTAAAGAACACAATCAACCAATATTAAACCTAAGGAGGTATTTCTTAAAGTCAGGCATTTACTTATGTATTTAAAGGGTTAAATAGAACAGTTTTATTTCTTAAACCTTCTGGTCGTCTGTCACTGATTTTACAGAAACCACCGGATAAGCTTAACACAGTAATTTGGAGCCCTATTTAGTTTAGTATGTAGGCATTCATGCTTGATCATTTTGCCTCTAGCCCATTTTGCCTGTGCTTGCCTAATTGTAAACACTAAGTTTCTTTCATTACAAGGTGCTATGAGGGTTATGTAACTGTTTAGAAAGTGCTTTGGGATAATCAAATGGAGGACAATTACAGGAGTGGAAGGCACTTAAATGTGTTTTCTCTAAATGCTGGTCAGGGACAGAGTCTCTTTTATAATAATTTTTCACTGACAATATCTTTAATAAACTTTAATTGAATCTACTTCGAACTTCAATTGAATTATCAGTATCTGATAAAAAGTTTATTCCCAGGAATTGTAGATGGGAAAGGCAGGCTGGTGGCGTTGAGGTATCTGAGAACACTTTCCACTGAAGACACGGTGGAACAATGGACTCCCTAGTGACAAGCCATCTTGCTTCCTAGGTGGCCAAAGTCCTTACTGCTAGCTTATCTCCACACAGTTAAGAGACTTGTGTCTCTTGGGGTGGAGCTGTTCTTCAGACATTGGAGCACCTAACTGGGAAGACAGAGGAAGGAATTTGGCAGCAAAGTGAAGGGAGCAAAGTATTGAAGAAGGGGAAGAATCCAGTGTTTGCTTTTTCAACAGAAGACTTCCACAAGAGAATAACTGGGAGGAAGAAAGAATGCTTGAGATTTGATATCTGATGATACAGAAAGGTGCTCAGGCACTGAGAACAGATTTTCTCCCTGCATAATGTAATCTGGAGTTATTGATTACGTCTGAAATTTTGCCAGCAAAAGCATCAGAGAATAAATATTATCACCACTGTTGTAGAGTCACAAAATATTTTGTATTCATGAATAAAGTCTCTTCTGGTGTATTCAGCTGACATTTGCTACCTTTTATTGTCCTACAGAAGAATTATGCAATTTTGATGAAGAATCCATTTATGAATCAGCCTGCACCTCATACATCTACAGGAGATCAGGGCATCTTGTCACGATTTTTAGTCCCGTCCCCCCCCCCCCCCCCCCCCCCTCCCTCTTTCTTTCTCCTCCTTTTTTTTTTTTTTTTTTTTTTATCAATCTCTAAATCTTTTTTCTTCCTTTTTTTTTTTTTATCTCAGGTCTGTGTTT